>JARQZK010002268.1:297500-302937 GCA_030704885.1 Cynegetis impunctata | reverse complement strand
GAGTAGACCATTTGAGCGACTCATCAATATAAAGACCTAAAAACTTCACTGAGTTCACTGTTTGAATTGTTTTATTGTTTAGGGTAACAGGTTGTAGGGTTCCTCTGTAAGACATTACAACAGTTTTATCTGGGTTGAAACAAAGTCCATTTGAATAAGACCAGGTCTTAATAGCCATCAAATCAATACTAATGATTGACTGTAAGGCTTGTATATCAGAGTTACTCCAAGTTACACTGGTGTTATCAGCAAACAAAGTAATTCTACCACTTATTTTCAAGTCCACAATATCGTTGATGAAAAGAAGAAAGAGAATTGGTCCTAAAACCGAGCCCTGAGGTGCCCCACTGTCTATTGGTAGATTTATTTATTTATAGATTTATTTATAGATTTATTGAATTCTTACCTTTTGCTCGTACTAAAGGAAAAGGAGAAGTTTACTTTGGAGAAAGGGAAAATTCTAGCGTTTGGATTAAACGAGTATATACAATATATAGAGAGTATATACAGAAAACCAACTTTCACGGATATATATATATATATATATATATATTCCGTCGGATTCAAATTATTCTCTTTCCCATAAAGATTCAGGTTTTAACGCAATGATCCACAGAGCGTTTTTAGTTCCATTTTCCAAAATTCCAAAATTAGCACAAGAAATTTTTACTATAAATACATTTACTTCCAATAATGGTTCTCATACAAGTTTGATAGATAAAATGATAAAGAAGAAACGTAGTCAACTAGCGTACAACAGCATATATCCTCAATCAAAAGTAGAAACGTTTTCAAATCATTGCCGTGAAAACCACCTGCCATTTTCACAAATAGATAACTTCTAAATTATGCACAAATTACCGAATGGAACCAAACAAACTTACTTAGAATCATTGGAAATTTTTAAAGTCAATCATAATGCAGAAGATATCTTGCTGAACGACCAGTTACTTCCCTAACTTCCAGCATTTAATATTTTAAAATTGAAACAGAATGTGTGATTTTCTTGGATTAAATGTTTTGCATAATGTGAATCCGACTTTTGATTAACAAAGCTACGTTTGTGTTCTGAAATTCTAGTTCGAAAACTTCTGAAAGTTCTATCAATGTAAAACTTATCACAATCACCACAATTAATTTTAGAATCTCCTGATTTATTAGTTTTATGAACTTTGGATTTATTATTTTTTATATGATTTCCTAAATTATTACCGGTAAAATGAGCAATGTTAATGTTGTGCTTAGATAAGAGAGATTTAAGTTTTCTACTTGAATTTCCGATGAAAGTGAGGCTGTTATTACCCCGAGGCGAAGCTAAAGGGGTTATAGTCTCACGACAAAAAAATGGTAACTGGCCCGATTTTGAAAATTCCAACGGATATGGATAAAACACATATGATTTAATTAGGGAATTTGAATAACCACTTTTTCCCAACGAAGAATAAAAAAATATAGCGTTTTTACCCCGAGGTGAAGCTAAATTCTCACTACAAAAAGTTGGGATCTGGTCCGATTTTAAAAATTCCAACGGATATCGATAAAATACATATGATTTCATCAGAGAAGTTTTGTTCCCAATTTTTTCACAACGAAGAATAAGAAGTCCTACAAAACATGCGTCGAAGTGCTCTGTGTGCCACGGTAACCAAGCGACGTTGATAGCTTAAGCTTGATTCTGCGTCTGTGTCTGCTTCACATCCATAAAGATATCTTATCAATTTGATTCATAATTTGCAGCAAAATGAGCCGGGATAGGATATTCAAATTCGACAGTCAAATGAATTTATTTGCTAAATTTTCACGGATTTTATTCGTAATATCGACTTATTAATACATTTATTGCAATTTTCCTTCATTTCATTCGTAAAATCGACTTTCATTGTTATTTAATTCATATAATAGGTACATTCAAAAAATATTGACGACATGCACACCCGCCGACGGGTTTTATCATTCCTAGTGCTACGTAGTAGGGTGTCCTTCATTTTATTTGATATTATTTTTAGTAAGGGGGTACACCTGGCTAATCGCAATTTTGAACAACTTTTTATCTATCAAATATATCTGATACGTCATCATGACGTGCGTCATGCGTTATGTTTTTTTCGTAATCCCATACTATTATTTTGATTTAACGGTATTCAGATGACAATTGAAAAGTCAGTTTTAACGGCCGCCGGCCGTTATAATTTCACAACGGCCGGCGGCCGTTAAGAAATCACTTGTTCAAATATTTATTTCAAAACATCATTCTGCTTACAATAACAACATTGAAATCTTGGTCCACAGCGAGTTGGGAGAATAAACCTCTGATTTTCATTTCGCATAGGCTAATAAAACATCCTCATTAACCACCTTTACATTCTTGTTTTAAGTCACATTTCAAAATTTTCATATTCTTTTTGATATCGCTCTTGAGTTATTTTTGGCAGTTAATCAACACTCGCTGCACTGCACATGAT
Source organism: Cynegetis impunctata (assembly GCA_030704885.1). Lineage (NCBI taxonomy): Eukaryota > Metazoa > Arthropoda > Insecta > Coleoptera > Coccinellidae > Cynegetis > Cynegetis impunctata. The sequence continues at coordinate 300,475 of JARQZK010002268.1, read as the reverse complement.
TCTCCCAATATTTCTAAAGGAATTTGATTTTGTTCCTCAATTTCGTCAATTTCATCCATGGTCGTCTTTAAAGCGAACTTGAGAACAGAAAAAACTGACGTTGTTTATAAAACTGCCAAACTGTTCCACGACAACAGAGTGCACGACGTTGGGATTTTTCTTTAGAATTGCGAGGTACGGGGTTTTTTCTTTTTTCGGAATCAAAATATATTCTTTCAACGGGATTACGAAAAATTTTTAACGGCACACGGCCGATACGCAAATAACGGATTCGGTTAGTTATAATATCCAATATCCAACCTCTTCCGTTATTTGCTACATCGGCCTTGTTACGTTAATAACTATGAATAAATGTTTAAATTGTTATTATTAACCATTGTTTTAATATGTTTATTGATTTACACCATGTATCGGCCCAATCAATCCAAAAGATTAAAAAATCACAGATAACTGTACGTTAGAAATAAATTATTATGACATTTAAAAACGTCAAACTCATTCGCTTTTCTCTTAAATTTGCTTTTTCTTACGGTCGTAGAAAAAGTATAGTGTGCAACACTTGCGTGAAGACTTTTTCAGTCCAAGCTTGTGTGAAAAAGTTTACTTCTCGCACTTGATACACAACATACTATTTTTCTATTGTTTTGCTATTTCAAAAGTACAAAATCGTCTTTCTCAATTTTTTCAAACTATAGTTCATTTAATATTTGAATTGCGTACATCGTAATATGATTAAAATTGATATACATAGAAATTAATATTATATAAATACAAGTATCTAATGAAAAATGAATTTAAATTCCAATTATCAAACCAAAACCACAACGCTAAGGTCCCAAAATACATTTCTTGAAAACAACATCAGTACAGAATTCTAATAATGAAACAAATAAATTTAATTAAAACATTCCCAATGAGATAAATTAGGGTGAAATAATCAATATATCCATTCACCCCCGGAAGTAGCTTCTCACAGGTAGATAACATTGAAAGTATTAATGTCTTCTAAAATATTCACATACTAAATACGTAAAATCCAAACATCCAGACTCACTCGAATGGAAATCCTTGAGTACGTCGGAGAGGAAAAGCTTCGCAAAATAACCTACGTGTTTTGTTATTAAAATTTCAATTAGAATTCTACATTATTAAGATTAGAATCAATAAGTGGAGTGGTATAGATGATCCCGTACCTGGAGGCATGAAATTTTAATCAGACTCTGCATAGAAAAGCAGAAATTCACGTGGGGAGAATAAACTCACCCTCTCTCGTTTTCGTTTTAAAGCATCCCTTATATTATAGATATACTGTTTCGGGTGTGTACGGCGCCCTCCGCTGATTCCTCATTTCGACCCCTGTCGATATACTCTTGTTTTGTCAATTCTCATTATTCCTTCATTAATTATTGATTGGGAATGGGGGTTACTTATGCAGATTTAGTACTGATTATCAAAGTGAAATAAGGCTTATTTTGCAAACATAACAAATGGGGATTATTATCAAAAAAAAATTTATCAGACTGAAATAACTGACATGAATATGAATATTATTGTATTTTTTCCTTCATTAATTATTGATTGGGGATGGGGGTTATTCAAAAGATTAAATACTGATTATCAAAGTGAAGTAAGGCTCATCTTCCAAATATAAGAAATGAGGATCAGTATCAAAAAAAAGTTACTCTGAATGAAATAACTGAGATTAATATGAATTTAAAATGAGGATTATTTGAAAGATTTAGTACCTACTGATTATCAAAGTGAAATAAGGCTTATTTTGAATCATAAGAAATGAGGATCAGTATCAAGAAAAAATAACTCAGTCTGAAGTAACTGAGATGAATATGAGTATTATTGTATTTATTCCTTCATTAATAATTATTGATTGGGAAAGAGGGTTATTTGAAAGATTTAGTACTGATTATCGAAATGAAATGAGGCTTATTTTGCAAACATAAGAAATACGAGAATTAGTATCAAGAAAAAAAACTCAGACTGAACTAACTGAGATGAATATGAATATTATAGTATATATTTCGTCATTGATTATTGATTGCGAATGAAGGTTGTTTATGCAGATTTACTACCGAATATCTAAGTGAAATGAAACTTATTTTGCAGACATAAGAAATGAGGATCAATATATAGAAAAAATGAGACTGAAATAACTGAGATGAATATGAATATTATTGTATTTTGTAACCACTCTCCCTTTTAAGATATATTTATGCCCGAGCTAGCGGGGAGATTGGTAAAACATATATTGGTTCTAGTTTGTTTTCAGTAATAACAACAAGATAAAATGAAAGTATTTACTACTTTCTTATTACATGGAATGAGACTTATCTGTTCTTTTTTATTTAAACGTTTTAGATTCTATCCTGGGTGGATTGTACTCTTGATTTTTGCCTTATCTTGTCCCTTGTTTCTTGATAGCTCTAGCTGTGGGTTTGTAGTAGCATTAGTTAAATGTTCCAGCCAAGGTGAATTTTAGCTCCAGACAAGGTGAATGTTAGCTCCAGACAAGTTGGTTTTTAGCTCCAGATAAGGTCGTTTTTTTAACTCCAGCCAATGTGACTAAAATAATTCGGGGCAAATCAACATACAATCTCAAACTTAATATTTCCCAAGAATATCTGTAGGGTATCGATGGCCAATTCGAATTAGCATTTAGATTTATCTCAAGCAAAGATGCTAAGAAAGACAGTATATGTTCCAACATTAAACTGAACATAAGATATGACCACGTGAAATTTGCCATCGTTAGCCTACAAAAATCTTGTGTTAAATTGAGAGAATGAAATAAGCAAATAAATTAAAAATATTTTAAATTAAGAAATGTAAGATGATTATTTCAATATTGAGAGATAAATAATTTAATATAGATAAATAAAAAATTAAATGGCGGAAAAATGAAACAAGGAATCAATTCAGATTTTCAAGATAATGCATTTATACGAAATAATTATATTTCT
>JARQZK010002268.1:235000-292500 GCA_030704885.1 Cynegetis impunctata | reverse complement strand
ATCACGTCGTCAAGGATATATTCACTTATCAATATGCAGTAGTTATGCCAAATTCACAGATTCTATTGGCTTATTCATACATGAGTTATATAATCAGTTATAATGTCACAAGAGCATCGAAAATAATCGATTATACTTCCGAGTCACGAGACGTATTTTGCGAAACATCCACGAGAGCGCAGCTTAAGAAAATACGTCGAGTGACGAGGTCAGTATAACGATTATTTTCGATTGCTCGAGTGGTATTCGCTACGATTATATAACGAATATAAACGCTACGATTATATAACGAGTATAAAATATTAATTTTTTTTGACAAACGTCAAAACATCGTCAATATGAAAACATTCACATTTTGACACGAGGCGAAACACCAAAACGATTATATCACGTCGTCAAGGGTATATTCACTCATCCATACACAGTAGTTAGGCAAAATTCACGGATTCTATTGGCTTATTCATACATGACTTATATAATCAGTAGTAATACTATAAGTACTTCAAAATAATCAGGTTATACATCGATAACTTGTTGCATAATTACAAAGAGTGTCAGTTTGACAGTCTAAATAATACGACCGCGAAGCGGGAGGATTATTCTGTCAAACTGACACGATTTGTAATTATGCAGAAAGTTTGAGATGTATAACCGTATTTATTCTGAAGTACGTATTGTATTTGATACGATTAGTTTTTGAGTAAATTAAGTAAAAACCTCCGAATCGACTCATTCTTGACAAGGGCGGATCCAGCTTTGGCGCCAGGGGGGGGTCACATAGTCGTGGTCAAGTCGAGAACTTATAATTTAATTTTGATAACAATAGATACAAGTAAAAAGTAGGTATTTTAATGATGTACTCAAGTACTGTACTTAAAAATATTTATTCTTTATTGTACACTTGAAAAACTTAACATATAATAACTTGTACATATACACGTACATATTGCCATGTTCTCTTGAAGACATCCAGAGAAGCACTATCACGCACGGAAGGAAAGGAAAAGGAAACACGCGTGTTTCATTCCTCTCTGAAGTATGTGTCAGGGAGGCGGGCAGCTTGAGTTTGGGATTAACTCCTTCAGCCTGATCAGAGGATACACTTGTATGTACAAGTGCATTAAGGATAGGTGAGACGGGATATTTATGGAACATAGGAAGTGTGGGTAGGGTTCAGAGGATTAATACTGGCCCAGCATTCGCCTTGTGAGTTTGCAAGCAGTGACTTACATTACCATGAGGAAACCTCTGAAAAAACTCATGGCAGACCAGTCGGCCCCGGGGTTTGAACCCGAGACCTCCCAAATACTAGGCAGCATTTGGGAGGTCTCGGGTTCAAACCCCGGGGCCGACTGGTCTGCCATGAGGCAGCCTATTTATATTCCATAACCGTGGTGAATAATTTGTCATAACAGCTAGAGGTATGTCGAGGGGTATGACGCAAAACTCCGCAAAAGTGAAGAGGTGGTACGACAAGGGTGTTCAACAAACAAGCGCGCGCAAGTGTGGCGCGGTAAAATTCAAATTTTCGATGCGTTCGTTCCCAAACGTTTGCCCTCATACAAAGTTATTATATTATATTAAATTAATTAAATATTGAAGGCATGTAGTTAGATAAAATCTGTATGGTGACAAAATATATAAATAAAATCATTATGTTCAATTAGTGGTCCACCTAAGTCCTGGAACCAGCTCAGGGAGGGGGGGGGGGTCATGACCCCCATGGACCCCCCCTGGATCCGCCGTTGATTCTTGAACAGTTATTGATAAACATCAAAATTTGACGGTCCTGTTAGTTTTCGATTAGTAGAGCTACTCTATGTATATTCAGGTATTATCGAAATTATACAAGGTAACTTAACTAAATTGATCGATCTGATTGGTTGAAAGTTGTACGAAAAAAATTATCAGTTAAATAAAATATATCATCTAGATTATATCACGAGCATATTGAAAGGTCTACACACGTTTCGGAGTAGGAGCCATTATCAAGAGTACAATAATAATGAATGTTGTATATTATACAGTGCAATCATTTCTATACTAGATAACTGAAATCACTTTCATGACAATAGCATTTGATTAATTTCAACTAAATAATATCTGATACTTGTCCGAAGAAATTGTGGCATTTGTGAAACGTACATGGTGGGCAAATTTCGATATTTGTATGGAGTATCTCGGTAACTATAGAAGATACAAAAAAATGGAGGGCGCTTTCTCCATCTATTTGTCCGAGAAGAATTCAGTGGCGAGAACCAAAATTTGCTATCGCCTTTTGTTTTAGAGTTACAAACGACAGTTCGATTTTTTTAATTTCAGACAAGTGTGAATATCACGGTTGTTCATGAAATTACGAGATAATAACTTTTACACTTTTTTCTGAATAATTCAGTCGGGTCGAGAAAAAAGAAAAAAAAAATGAAATTTCGAGTTATTGCCAAGAGATGTTTTTTAAATGGAAATCATAGTTGGCTGTGGTTTGGTTGGAACGGATCTTCCCCCCTTTCTAACGGTGTATCATATGTTGGATCCTTTTTAATATATAAGTCTTTAATTGGGAAATAAATATTTTACTACATTACTTTTTTGCAATTTTTATACGTATTCCAAGTAGGCGAGTGTCATTTATGACAGAGTGTGTCCATTTCTTCACCTCATAATATCAATTAACTGATTTTATCGTAAAAGTCAGGATGTCATACGAAAATCACGAGAAATATGATGTGTTAGAAAGCTTTATTCGTAAGTAATATCATCAGGGCATCTAATTTTTCCGAAAAAATCGAAAAAACACGTTGTAATTTAATATTTTAACAAGAAGCATGAGAACTGGTGGCAACACCAGTTGCCATTCGTGCACCCCCACGAATGCATTTTGTTAAAAATTATTACTTTCTTCTTCTTATAGCGCCGTCTCCCTGCGGAGGTTGGCGGTCCAATTAGCTATTATGACTCGAGAAACTGCACCCCTGAAGATCTCTGTAGAGGTTCGTCCAAGCCATCTCCTCAGATCCTTGAGCCATGAGTTTTGGCGTCGTCCTATTGATCGTTTCCCCTGGACCTTTTCCTCGATGACCAGTCGGAGGGTTTCGTACTTTCCACCGCGCATGATGTGCCCGATGTATTGGAGTTTCCTCTCCTTGACAGTTGTCATCAGTTCTAAAGATTTGCCCATCATGTTGAGGACTTCGATGTTTGTCCGTCTTACCATCCATGATATCCGTAATACCCTTCCGTACAGGTACATCTCCAATGCATCTATACGTTTTTCCATCTCCTGGTTAAACGTCCTGCTTTCACACCCATAGAGCAGGACAGGAAAAATATAACACCGTAACAATCGTATACGGAGCTGAAGGCTCAGATCGCGAGATGTAAAAAGATTTTTCATGTTAATGAAGGATTTGCGAGCCTGCTCGATTCTTGCCTTAATCTCAATTTTTGGGTCACATTGTTCGTTGACGATAGCGCCTAGGTATCGAAATGTTGGTACTTGTTCGACAAGTTGATCATCTATATATAAAAGGTCGGGTGTTGGTTGTTTAGAGAAAACCATGAGCTTCGTGTTTTTGATGTTCACGAAGAGGCCAAAACGCTGGCTATGCTCCACGATGCAATCCATAGCTCTCTGTGTGTCTGTAAGGATGTCGGCTATTACCACGGTATCGTCTGCATAGCGGTGGTTGCTGATTCTTTTACCGTTCATCTTGATACCTATGTCGATGTCTTGGAGTGCTTCTCTGAATATAGTTTCAGAATATAGATTGAACAGAAGGGGAGATAAAACGCAGCCTTGTCGTACACCCTTCTGTATTGCCATTTTTTCAGACATTGCCCTATCCACTCTTACTTGTGCATTTTGGTGCCAATATAGGTCGGTAATAATACGCAGGTCGCCGCGGTCTATACCCGAAGTCTTTAGGATTTCCGTCATTTTCTGATGCGAAACGCAGTCAAACGCTTTTCTATAATCAACGAAGCAGGCGTATACATCAACATTCATGTCTCTACACCATTTTGTTTGAACATTTAGCGAAAAAAGTGCCTCTCGAGTTCCTAATCCTTTTCTAAAGCCGAACTGAGAGGGGTCAATCTGTTGTTCGCACTGAGTGATCCGCAGGAAGGTTTTCAGAACGTCAGACATTAGGCTGATCATCCTATAATCATCACAAGTTGTGGCCTCGGCTTTCTTCGGCAGAGTAAAAAAGACAGAAGTGAGCCAGTCCGAAGGAATCTTGCCGCCTCTATTATTACTTTGCATTGTGCTTTTTCGAATTTTTTCGCAGGAAAAATTAGATGCCCGAATGGCATTTGACAAGACTATTTCATGAGTAACAGCTGTCAAGTTTTTCTGCGCGTAAACTGGACAAAACTGCTGTCATTCAGTTTTTTTCATCTAGAAACCATTTTTAATTCAAAATTGCGCGTTTGTGATTGGTGGAAACTAAGACGAGGGGAATAGTCGCTATTAAACACTTACACAAAGGGGAAAAATCCGTTCCAACCAAACCACAGCCAACTATGATTTCTATTTGAAAAAAACCATCTTAAGGCCATAACTTAAAATTTAATTTTTTTTTTTAAATTTCCTCGACACCGCTGTATTATATAAAAAAGTGCCTTGAAAATGTAAATCTTATTATCTCGTAACTTCACAAACAACCATGATATTCACACTTGCCTAATAGTCGAAAAATCGAACATTTGTTTATTACTCGTAAACAAATGAAGATAGCAAATTTTGGTTGTCGCCAGTGAATTTGTCTAGAAAAAAGAGAACGAGAATTCGTCCTCCATTTTTTGTATCTCCTATAGTTACCGAGATACTACAAACAAACATCGAAATTTTCCCACCCTGTGCAACGTAGCACATGACATAACATGACAAAATAAAAATCTCTGTTTATATTTAAAACTAGTGCAAACAGCCTGTATCGGAACTTGTATCGATCACATCCAAGTCCGTATTCAAACATATACAAATAATGTTGCATCGAAAATCTCCCTAACGAAAAATGCCGTGCTTAATGTCACAATAGCCTAACCGAGACACACATATAAAAACTCCATCCCTTTTAAAAATGCTGTCTCTATCGCTCGCGGGTCGTATCCCAGTGGAAAGAACGACATTCATATCCACAAATCATATGTCAGTAGTTGTGCGCCTCGACAGCTTTCATATCAAATATCCCTTCCGCGTATTTTAAATATAGATATTTATTATTTGTGACACCCTTGGGGAGTGGATCTCTATGTGGATGTTGGTATTAATACTTTCGGAAACAATGAGAACGGAGAAAGTTGATATGGGCTACGTGGATTCACGATTTGTCTTTTGACGTCAAAATTGTTTTTCTAGATTGACGTTAATGTCATAATGTGTCATTTTATACAAGGATTGCTAACAAATATTGTAGTCCAGGATATTCTAGTCCAGTCAAGATGTACATCCGTGCTTGCAAAATGTCTGGTCGTTCTACATTTATTTTATGTTGTTAGGGGCTAAATCAATATGAAAAAAATGGATTTGCAATATCTAAAGTAGTGTGCTAGTGGCGATGTACCTGAAACATCTAGAAATTTTAAGACTTTCTTCAGTTTTTGCTCAATATCTCAGTGGATCTTTATAGTTTTGGAGTAAAATAAGTTTGCTACAATTTGAGACTTGGTCGAGCTCTATTCAGTCAAGTTCTCAAAATACAGTTATTCGAAAATAGGAAATTTTTCCCCCAATTGCAATAAGGTGCTAATAAAAATTGATTTTCGATACACACATATTTATATATATATATATATATATATATATATATATATATATATTATTATATATTTATATTTATAAATATTTATATATATATATATATATATATATATATATATATATATATATATATATATATATATATATATATATATATATATATGTGTGTGTGTCATTTTCAGGATTTTGACCACAATTTTGATTATGAAAATGTTAAAATTTTAGATCGTGAAAATAATTACAAAAAGAGATTATTCTTGGAAATGGCGCACATACATAACACCAGCAATACAATCAACTCCAGGGCAGATATAGACAATTTGAGCGCAATTTACACGAATATTTTAAAATTAATCAATATCATTTGTCCCCCACACCTCATTGTTCTTAAATGATAACATTGACATCTGGAGACCGGTATCTGAAATGTCAAGAGAGCATACGATTTTTAATTTCGATCCTCTCATTCCACATAGTATTAATGTTGACTAAGGGTCCTAATTATAAGTTACACGCAATAATATGTCCATTATAGTTATTAGATCATCATTTCAACTCTAATTGTAAATAAGGTTAATTTTTTTATATACATTACTTTATGTTTTTTATCATTATTTTTGTTGTATTTTAGCTTGATTTCTCCTGAAGAAGACACAAAAAAGTGTTGAAATATTGAGAATTTTTTGAATAAATGAGTTTATAAACATATATTTTACTCAATAGAGCGAATATTCCCGTGATTCAAACTCTATTTTGTATCAATAGGTCGTGATAATACTCATTAATTAAATATATATATATATATATATATATATATATATATATATATATATATATAAAAAAAACTCTCATGGAAAAAAGTCAAATGGCAAAGTTGTAGGTAATAGTAAGATCTACAACTTTTGTATTTACACTTTTTACATAACCTCAAAATTTATGTGAACAGTTCAAAGAACTAAGTTTTTAGTTCTTTATTTTTATCTTTTACAAACAAGTTTTTTTTCACAAAATTTGGTGAGAACTTACCCTTTCATGTCCGAAATATACTGTTATTTATTTGATTTAAAATTTGTATTTTTTCACTTTATTTTGACTTAATATCGGATAAAAACCCTAATTTTCAATTGAAAATTCTCCCGTCAAAATATCAGCTTTTTTCAAAAATTTAATGTGATTTCTGTTTGTTGAAATCTCTGCTTTCTGATGGTGTAAAAAAAAATACATTACTATAGTAAATGTTAACAAACAAATAAGTTAATAAAGTTAATATTTAATAATACATCTACAATATTTTGAGAAAGTTGTAGAATCTTCTTCAAATTATATGCGTAAATGCCTATTTATTGCTATTTTAAGATAACTTATATACCTGAGTGACCTACGGAAAATTTTAGCCCCAAAACGTATTTCATAGCGAATTGGTGAAGGGGCTAGGAGGGTCTAGTAATGTATTTTTATTCACACCATCGGAAAGTAGAGATTTCAACGAACAGAAAGCACATCAACTTTTTGAAAAAAGCTGATATTTTGACGGGAGAATTTCCGATTGAAAATTAGGGTGTTTTTTCGATATTAAGTCAAAATAAGGTGAAAAAGTTAATATTTCAAATCATATAAATTAAAGTGTATTTGGGACATAAAGAGGTAAGTTCTCACCAAATTTCGTGAAAAAAAAAATTGTTTGTGAAAGATAAAAATAAAAAACCAAAAACGTGGTTCTTTGAATTTTTCACATAAATTTGGAGGTTATGTGAAAAAAGTGTGAATACAAAAGTTGTAGATTTTTTTATGACCTACAACTTTGTCATCTGACGTTTTTCTATAGGGCTTGTAGTTTTGCCGGAAATCGAGATAAACCGTTTTTCACCCTTAAAAACTCACCCCCTTCCCCTTCCCGCCCTCAGATCACCCCTAATTTATTTTTTCTTTCATTTTCAATATATTCTCCTTCTTTTCCAAAGGGTTTCATCCTACTATTATTTTTTTTGGTTTCAAAAATTATCGACCCTGGTCAAAATAACCTGCAAATTATTGATAAATCTGTGATTCAGAACATAGATTCATGAATCCTCAACTACAATGACGAAGAGAATGAATCAAATATGAATTTTACTTGATCAAAATGTAGTGATATATAGTATTTTTTTGTTGGTAGTTTCTTCTTGAAAATAAAATTTGGCACTTAAAGACATTCAAAAATTAAAAGTGTTGTGCAATACTTCTCATTCAGGTTATAATTTCCATAATTCATTGTATCAGACCTGGCAATAACCAATAGCCAATGGCAAGAAAACAAGTTTACTTGATAGTTTTATTCTAAGTATATGTTTTTTATGTCTTCGATGAGAGCTCAGGCGTAAATCAAACTCTTAAACTTGCACTCCGAAGTACCAATTGTGTATTGAAATACTGTAATCAAAATATTTCTGTTATTGGTACATAGGTGCGAATACAGATGTCTCTGTGTATTACTGTAAAAGTTTATAGAATTGAATGTGATATTCGAACATATTAAAACTACAAGAAATACAAGATCTGAAAATCCTACATATTTGCAATAAAGGACAAACAAAGAATCTGTTGGAAAGTTTGAAAATTAAGAAGATTAGAGAAAACGCAGAATTTCAAACTGTAAATAGACAATTAGACAGCAACTCCTCTCCACTCCTAAATCTTTGAGGGTTAGATAGGGAAAACATAATAAGCGATACGCCCCCTACCGGTGTCAAATATTACTAGAGCATGGGAGATAGATTGCTTTGTTTACATCTGTTTACGTGTATTTTATATGAGTTGTTGAGTTTTAATTGTATTTTGGATCGTTTACAAACGTTCAGAAGAGATTAATCACTATTGTTGTGTATTCTATTGTTCATATTGGGCAAAAAAACCGAATATAGCTTAGATACCTTTCCGAAAGCTGGACAATTCAAAGTTGCATTCCAAACAAAGAAGAAAGGTGTGGATTCATAACTTGAAGATTGAAAAAAAATGTCTGAACATAAGAGAGTTGTTCTTTACAGTTTACTGAGAATGACTATTTTCCCTGCAGTAAGTTCGTGGATTTTTCTATATAGAATTATACCAACTAATGATGTGCAATTTTCAGCTAACCGAAAACGTAGAGTTTTTGAAGTCCAATGCTATTCCAACGAAAAATCTTCCACTTTTATCGGAATCTGAACCTGGGCCATCATCCAGAGATTCTAGATTATTGTATTTTCTTTCATGTAACAACCAGATATACTATTAAAATAATAATAACAAATGATGTTTATTTGCACAACCAAAATAACAGTTTATCATAACATCAAGAATATGAAATAAATCTGGACTCTATAGCTAGGTAAAAACTAAAATATTCAATTATATAATCAGGAAAACAGAGATTCTATCAAAAAAACCAGACTCTCAGAAGTCCACTGTACTTTTAGGATAGCTATTATACGTTAGAAAAATTCAAAAAATATAATAACTCATTACGTTCAAACCATTCAAGCAGAGTATTCATATTAATTCTTCTTTTATTTCATGTTGTTTCTTTCAGTTTAGCTGGTAAGTTCTCAGTTTTGTCCATTATACTCAAAAATTCTTCAGTTCGTAATGAAAGTAGACATGTCAGAGATGTTTTCTTGAAACTTTTGAAAGTTTTTTTATTTTTTAAATAAATAGGTGTTCTATCATACAGCCTTTTCATGAGGTATACATAGTTCCTTCAACCAATTAATTTATTCGTCCTCTACTTTATTTTATTATTGATTTTCTTGTTCAATGATAACTCAGTGTAAATTTCAAATTGATGTAGGTAGGTTATCTACTGTTGAACAGAGATAAAATTGTCCTCAATCCAAACACAGTATATCACAGGAAAATACAAAGTCCAAAAAAACACAAATTACGACGATAAACGTTCGAAAACTCAAAACGAAATGAACGTAAATACCATTACAACCAATGTAAACAAACAGCTAATCTCCTATGCTCTAGTAACGATATTAGCCGTTCCGGCGCTACGATCTTAATTTCGGACGCCTATATAAAAAATTTCACCTGATATATCTACATTTACTTGATATTGACGTGATGGTCTAAAAGGGTTGTATATGTTCAATACATTGTGCGGAAATGGATGAAAAGTGTTTTTATTTCTGCTCATTTATGTAGAAGTTCATTTTCTATAGGCATCTGAAAATAAGAATGCAGCGCCAATGTGGCCAGTCGTAGAACTATAAATATTGACATTGGAATATTTATGTTGTATTTGTTGTGTGTTTATTTGTGTTTTTGAAATATAATTTTACCATAAATATAAAGACTTTTCAGGCTTCTTTAGTGAACAAGTGTGTTACTGTGTATGTATTATCATTGCTATTGAGGCGGTAGGTGATTATCATCATTTGTTTTGTAGCCAAATTGAGAGAAATCTTTAGGTTAGATCATGAGATGAATATCTTAATTCTCTGATTTACTTGTTCAATATGTACTCTAGCAGCTGCTATTTTGGCATTCAACAATGCTTCTTCTCTAGCCAACTGTTTGTCTTTAAAAAATGGTGGCCTGATCAACTTTATTTTAAACTGTTGACAAATATCATCTATCAAGAAACCTTTGTCCACCATAATAGCATCCTGTGAGCTTTCTAACTTCAAAATTAAGTCACTTTGTTGGAAAATCGTTTTATCAGATGCTCTTCCCCCATATGGTTCACTAATATAAGTAATTAAACCTCCAGGAGAAACACCTGTCATAAATTTCACTGTGTTATTAGATTTATACTGAGAGTAAAATCTGATCCTGCAGCAAAGGCACTTTGGTTTCTGTAGAAAAATTTCTGTACAGTCTAAGAAGATTCGAGTACTTTGAAAACTTTTAAAACATTTTGGCATGTTTTTCTGTATTTCAGAATATTCTGGGAATCTTATGACATAACTAAGAACTCTACTCATAATGGGTAGCATTTCATAAATATATTTTTGGCATAATTCTTGTGAAATACCAAATAAAAGAGATAATGTCACATATGTAAGATCACATTTCAATTTTGTCAATACTAAAACAATACGCTGTTTGATTGTTAATCTATGTGACCGTTGATCACTGTAAACAGATTGTACTGCTTTTACTATCTATTTTATATAATAGTTTTATATTATTGAGACCAGTGAAACTGTTTAGAGCACTATCTGTAGTTATCAGATCACGCAAAGTAGAGACTTTAGGAGTATTCCGTTTTCCCTTCTACACAAATACGATATTTATCGAATAAAGTATAAACTTTAAAATAAAAACACTTGGCTTACGTTTCACAATATAAAAAATCTTTAGATACTGTACTTAGCAGTAATAAAAAGTCGACATGTTTCGAGCTATGAACTCATTATCAAGACGATAGCTCGAAACATGTCGACTTTTTATTACTGCTAAGTACAGTATCTAAAGATTTTTTATATTGTGAAACATAAGCCAAGTGTTTTTATTTTAAAGTTTATACTTTATTCTTTATGATGTTTCACCAAGTGATGTGCGAGAATTCAATCTCAGTTACGATATTTATCACCAGCTGGAGGAAAAAGCATGGAAATTCACATTTGAACATTTCTTTTCCCAGGAAGAACACTGAGGAACTGAACAATAACGATTCGAACGACTCATAGCTTTCAAAATTATTGCAAATAATAAATATTTGTAAAAAAATCACACAAAAACAAACACAAAACAAAGGAGAACGTAAGAACTATGTCAAGATTTTTAGTTATTCTGATTGTCACCAGGCGGCGTAGCGCTTATTTTGATTCGCCTATTACACTTTAGTCGCCTCAATTCTTTCTGTAGTTACCACGTAATGATAAAATGACATGATTTCTCAAGTGATTACAATATGTGGTAAATAATTTCAATTATATACTCTATTCAATCATCTCTCTGTAAAAATATCTTTATAACAGATAAGGTAGGAAAATCATTAATCCGTAAAATACTCCTCTCCATTCTAGGAGAAACGGCCATAGAGAATAAATATCGCGGAAATGAACGGAAAATTTTCCAGAAATAATAATGAAATTCCGGTCTTGTACATTTCCTCTAAAGAGAATCGAGCTGAGACAATGAAACGACCGAACACAGACAAGAGAGGAGCAAAGAGCGATGCGACGGTCTGTGGTCTGAATTCAGTAGCACAGAATGATTTCAATATCGACTGGCAGTGCCTACTGAGATATAACTTCGGTTTTTGGCAGCCTTAATGCGGGATCTGCATATTCATACCAACGGATGGAATTGAGAGAGACGAAACGCGAATGTCGATGCTTCCGATAGAAAAGGAGGAGAGGAAAAAGTAGGATCAAAACGTCGGAGCTGAATTCCTAATCCACTGTCCGAGGATAAGCCGAAACTGGAGTACTATGGGAAATATAGAGGCTTAAACGGGACTCTCCAATCTCCAACTTGTATTTATTAACTTCTATACTCTTTCCGTCTCTGTTTTTTCTGGGGATCGTCGGGGGCTACCGAACAAGGACGGAGCACAGAGCGTTCGAGACTTCTGTGACAAGAATCAAAGGAGATCGTGCGTCAGAATTCGGTATCTGTGATATCGCAGGCAATTTTAACTGTACGTTTTTTGTGGGAGATGAGTTGAAATGTATGGCATATGGGCGGTTCAAGGGTTTAATCTTTTGGAAATTGGGGATTTTAGTGTACAAGGGTTTGTCTTCGGATCTCGATTTGAATGCGTCTGGTCAAAATCACATGAAATGAACTTCTATACAGAATATTCCAAACGCGACTTAATCCTACATTGAATTTAGTAACATCCTACGAAAAATTACTTTACTGGACATAAAAATGATATTTTGATCAGCCATTAATATGTAATAGTCGATAAAATAAGTTTTCATGAGAGTATAAACAATAAAGTTTAAAATTTGAAATAAAACAACACTTGGCTAAAGTTTCACTACATAAAAATAATTAGATACTGTATTTAGCAGTAAAGATTAGTTGACATGTTTCGAGTTATGAACTCATTATCAAGACTGTCTTGATAATGAGTTCATAACTCACTATCTTGATAATGAGTTCATAACTCGAAAGATTTTATGTTTCACCAAGTGATGTGCGCGAATTCAATCTCAGTTATTAAAAATAGAATTTTCAAAAATTGATTTATTGAAACACATTTTTGTGTAACGAATAAACTTTTCTCAAAATGAAACATTACACCGTATTTCACAATACAACACCAACGTAGCTATATTAAGCAGTAAATTGACTCTAATTATGCGTGCCATCTTATTCAAGAAAACCATACCTTTAATCACAATTATAATATATTATAGTTAGAAAATAGTCTCCACAAAACCAATTATAGGGAATCCCTTTACATCAATAAATATAAAAATTCCAGAAATCAAGTAAACGACCAGATTGCAGTAAACTCTTCTCCTCTCCTTAATCTGTTCAATATACCTCACAATAACTCTTAATGAATTGCTTATTGATATTTATTTTCTCTAGGAACCGCTCCAGTTATGTTCAATTTTTCGTATAAATATATTGTTTTGTAATACCATAATTTAGTACCTACCAGATGTTATGACGAAACGCGTTCACTCAGTAAATTTCATTTCAACCTGTGAAAAGTTAGTTTTTTTGGAGGAGGCAGGCTTGGAGAAGATGGAAATTTCGCTGCGGAACCAGACTGAAAAATATGCGATACTAAAAGTGTGACGGAAGTAGACTGACGAAAGTCACGATTTTAGTTAACACAAGCGAATATTGTATAAGGTAAGGTGGGGCAAGTGCGCTATACATTTTGTCGAGTTCACCTTTAAACAGCTACATAAAATCTGCTTCTTATGCTAGAGAGATTATTAGTTATGCAAAAGAAACTTCTACCACATCTGTATTGTTCTGTGTCATAGGATTCCGCGAAAAATCGAAATTTACATGTTTCATAAACGAAAAGAAAAAAAAATTTGAAATAAAACAACACTTGGCTAATGTTTCACTATATAAAAATAATTAGATACTGTATTTAGCAGTAAAGATTAGTTGACATATTTCGAGTTATGAACTCATTATCAAGACTGTCTTGATAATGAGTTCATAACTCACTATCTTGATAATGAGTTCATAACTCGAAAGATTTGATGTTTCACCAAGTGATGTGCGCGAATTCAATCTCAGTTATTAAAAATAGAATTTTCAAAAATTGATTTATTGAAACACATTTTTGTGTAAGGAATAAATAAATTTTTCTCAAAATGAAACATTACACCGTATTTCACAATATTCCTGAGATATTTAAATAACAAACGTTGAAACATGAATTATTTCAACAAAAATACAGTGAGAACAATATTTCAATATAATACAATAGTTTTCCTCTATTAAAAGATATTTCGAAGTGTGTATCAAGTGAATGTTGAAATCTTTTGAATAGAAAGTATAATTTGATGCTTTTTTTTAACTAAAGTAGTGATATTTTCAACTACTCTTGTTTCCAAATGTCTTGTCCTATGTCTGTTGTAAAATGTATGGCTACTACAATTATAATAATAATAATAATAATAATAATAATAATAAGTTTTATTCGGATAATACTGTATAAACATTCGTTAATTATATTAAATTATTTGATTCATAGGAAGTCACCTAAGCACAGCTTGTGTTGTGAACTGCCTATGGAATGTTAACAATTTTGTTCATTATTCTAGGTTAACATAAAATATAATTCCCATATACAAATACATACAAACATACCAGATATTATATAACAAAATACTTATTAATAATTGATTGATTGATAATTGAAGAAGTAGATAATTTAGGAAAAAGGACTGTCAGTCAAAAAGTTTTTCGAATCTTTCATAGTTATTGTATATGTATTTTTTAATCTCTTTTTTAAATCTGCATTTATTTTTTAGATGTTTCAGATGTATAGGTAATATATTCACTAATTTTGGTCCGTAGTAAGAAATGAATTTCTGTGTTTGACTCTTAAGAATCCATAGTATACTATGATACACGTACAGCTTTCTAATATTGAATAAACCTGATTCTAAGTAGAGTGATGTGGTGGGATATCTGCGATTTTTTTTTAAAATTATTTTAATTATGGTGTTTTGAGTAACTTGAATGTTATTCATGGTAGATTTATCTATGCCACTCCAAATTATGGGGTGGCATATGAATAAATTAATTTGTAAATTAATTTATTCAATCTCTTCACAGTATACTGTACATGTTCAGTCCACCGAAGATACTGGTCCACCATAATTCCAAGATATTTTATGTATTCAACCTTTTCAATTTCTGAACAAGCACAGTGTATGTTATTGCATCCACTGTGGTGAATTTTGAGTAATTTGTTCACTCGCTGATCTCTAGCAGTAGCAGTAAAAGTAATATGTTTTGTTTTCTCAATATTTAAACTGAGTAAGCTTTCACTCAACCAGTTATGGTAGACTTTGAGTTCATTTTCTGCGGTTTCATAGAGTTCATCCCAAGAGTCATGAATAAAGGTTATGGCTGTATCATATGCATATGATGTTACATGACTTGTCGTATCTCCAAGGCATCCAATGTTGTTAATATATAGCAAGAACAAAACAGGCCCTAATACCGTTTCCTGAGGGAGTCCCATAGAAATTGGTAAAGGTTCACTAACTATATTATTAATTTTAACTCTCTGAATTCTTTCAGACAAATTATCTTGAATGAGACTGAGTGGGGATCCTCTAATTCCTGCTTCATCTAAACGGTTAAATAGAATGTTATGATTGACAGTATCGAATGCCTTGGCTAAATCGACAAATACAGTAAGGCATTTTTTATTTTCATTCAAGCCATCTAAGACGTTGTTGACGAGCTGAAATATTGCTTTATCGGTACATTTCCCCTCTCTAAAGCCAAATTGGTTGCTTGAAAGTATTTTATTCGTTTCCAAGAAGTTCATGATTCTTGCCTTAAGTGCTTTTTCGAAGATTTTGGCAAAGTTACTAATGACACTAATCGGTCTGTAGTTAGTGGTTAGGTTTTTATGACCTGCTTTGAAAATTGGAGTTGTGATCGATTCTTTCCATTGATCTGGAATAGAGTTAGTGGAAAAATATAAGTTTATAATATGACATAATGGATCAATGAAAAATCTGCCAAATTTCTTGAGAAAACGCACTGAAATCCCATCAGACCCTGGAGCTGAATTATTCTTTAAACTGGATATAATATTTGTTATTTCAGTATTTGTTATAGGATTTAGAAAAAGTGAATTTTTGATTTGGCTTCGTTTCTTAATTGGTACATTATTTTGAGGGGGTATGATTTTATCTGCCATTTTTTTTCCAACATTTACAAAGAACTTATTGAAATAGTTAGCTCTTTCTTTATCAGAATTGAGTTTATTGCCAGTGCTATCAACGACATTGGAAAGGTCTGTTGAAGCTTTGTGTTTTTTATAGTTTGTCAAATCATTAACTTCCCTCCATATTTGCTTGTAATTATTCTTGGCTGCGTCTATCTTATGTTTGAAATATTTTTCTTTTGTTGTTCTTATCAGATTATTCAGAAAATTTCTATAATTTTTGTATTCAATTTTTCGTTCGTTCGAAGGATTTTCATTTAATTTATTTTTTTATGTGGTCTCTATGTTTGAGAGAATTGATGAGTCCTTGTGTTATCCAAGGTTTTAATTTCATTATTCAAATTGTTTACATGGAAATATTATATTCGACTTCATATTTGCTAGTTTTTACTTATTTCAATTGATATTGGTATTATAGTTTTCTTCTGAAATGGAAATCTTCCTTCGTTTTTTCTTATATTGTCAATGAGTTTTAAATCGCGAATATTTTTGTAATGTTTATTGAATGAATACAGGCCATTTGTGGGATTTTTGTTAGTAAAATCAAATTTTCATGAAGGTATGAATGAAGGTCTATATAAGCCATTATATTGAATCTATTATCAATTACAGAAAATGAAATTCCTGCCATCAAACTCTCGATTGAATTCACAAAAATAACTTCGAAATTAATATTCACTAGTAACTGACGTAATGATTTACACTGAAACATTATTTCACATAATAAAACAAAATTAAAAAATAAGTGTCAACTATTAAAACACAGAAAATGAGATGAAATTAGAGTATTTTTATTTTATTTTTTCCCATTTTGAATGATTTTTATTTATTGAAACACAAATGATTTGAATAAAAACTTATTTGTGATCTTTAAATATCCTGAAATTTACAAAATTCTTTTTCGTTTATATCTGCTATATGTTCACTCCCAATTTAATACACAAAAAAATTTCAGAATTAAGATTCGTTAGTAACTGACGTTACGATTCACACTGAAACATTCTTTCACATAAAAGAAAATAATTAAGAAATGAGTGTCATCAATTAACACAAAAAAATAAGATGAAAATTGTGTATTTTTATAAAAGGTAAATCTTTCAAAATTGGAATAATCTCTCATTATTTGAACAGATATTATTTGAATAAAAAATAATTTGTGGTCTTTAAATATCCTGAAATTTAAATAAATTGTTTTTTGTTTCTATCTGTTATCTGATCTGAGTTAAGAAAAGTTCTTTTTAGTTTTTTTCATTTGCGATATACGCTCATAGAGATTTATGCTTTTTGAAAAAAATGCATAGTTCATTAGTACCTAATTGATATTTTTTTTATGGATGAGTAAATGGAATGAAATCAAAATAAGCCTTATTGCGTTCAAAATAATTATACCATTTTTTGACGAAGCGAAAAACATAAGAATTAAACAATGTGAAACATAGAAATAAAAACACATCAAGCGCAAAATATAAAAAATAATGTGAAACTTACCAATAAAAACACTTCATACCACATTTCCATACAAAAAATATACAAACCTTATATTATTAATAATAAAACCCAGAGAGAGTGTCGAAATCTTTTTAATTTTTATTCAATAAAAGCTGATGCTTATGTTATTCAATTTGGTCATATCGATTAATCAGCTCAAAATAGTAGTTCCCAACAGAGCTATAAGGACTGTCAAGTAAATAAGATTTTGTTCATTTCCAAAAATTGGTCAAGGAAGTTATACCTACATTTTAATTTATCAGGAAGGTGATTGTAAATTTTCTCAGCATTGTAAATAATGGATACATATATATCCTTTTTCGTGGTTTATAGATATTCGTATCTTCAGCGGCTCCTATAAAACCAAATGAGCCGAAATTTGGTATCTTGCATTATTTTCGAGGCAGACAGAAACATATAAACACATGTGTATATATAGATATATATATATATATATATATATATATATATATATATATATATATATATATATATATATATATATATGTATATATATATATATGTATCCCTAACGACACAAGTACATCCCCTGTACATCCCAGGGACGTCCTTCATTTGCTACTAGGACGTCCCTGGGATATCCTTTGTCGGGACATGGTACCTACTAGGGACGTCCCAGGGACATCTACTTTCCTCCGAAAAGGACACCCATGGGATGTCCTTCTGATATGTCCCAAGGATATCCCGAAGATATGTATATGAGGTACATCCCCTGGACGTCCTGGCATTTCCATTTCCTTGATTCATATAATTTGAAGAATTTTATGGAAAATTTGGAGAAAAAAAAATTCTAAGATTCTCAACACAAAACAAGTTTAATTCATGAAAGAATGTAACATTGTGTTAAAGTATGATAATTACAGAAAACGATAAACAAAAACTCATCCTATATATATATATATATATATATATATATATATATATATATATATATATATATATATATATATATATATAACAAAAGCAAAATTATAGGTCTAGCCCGCATATGTCGAAGCAGCCGTTGACACGTGTTTCGGACTCATTGGTCCTCATCAGAACGGCGTAGCCAAGTATGCGATGGAAAACCTGGAAATGAAACAGCAACAACAAGCAGAATCCTTTGCTTCGGAAGACAATCACACATTTGTCGCGGGGAAATAGTATATAAAACAAAAGCAGAATTATCGGTCTAGCCCGCATATGTCGAAGCAGCCGTTGACACGTGTTTCGGACCCCGCGATAAATCTTCCCCTTGTAGTTTATTTCCACGGTCCAGGATCTCGCGGATGGCATTAATCGCCTCCGTGGTCATAGTTTGACCAAATCTCCCAAACCGGAGAGTTCGAACAATGTACCACAAATGTGTGATTGTCTTCCGAAGCAAAGGATTCTGCTTGTTGTTGCTGTTTCATTTCCAGGTTTTCCATCGCATACTTGGCTACGCCGTTCTGATGAGGACCAATGAGTCCGAAACACGTGTCAACGGCTGCTTCGACATATGCGGGCTAGACCGATAATTTTGCTTTTGTTTTATATACTATTTCCCCGCGATAAATCTCCTCTTTGTAGTTTATTTCCACGGTCCAGGATCTCGCGGATGGCATTAATCGCCTCCGTGGTCATAGTTTGACCAAATCTCCCAAACCGGAGAGTTCGAACAATGTACCACAAATGTGTGATTGTCTTCCGAAGCAAAGGATTCTGCTTGTTGTTGCTGTTTCATTTCCAGGTTTTCCATCGCATACTTGGCTACGCCGTTCTGATGAGGACCAACGAGTCCGAAACACGTGTCAACGGCTGCTTCGACATATGCGGGCTAGACCGATAATTTTGCTTTTGTTTTATATACTATTTCCCCGCGATAAATCTCCTCTTTGTAGTTTATTTCCACGGTCCAGGATCTCGCGGATGGCATTAATCGCCTCCGTGGTCATAGTTTGACCAAATCTCCCAAACCGGAGAGTTCGAACAATGTACCACAAATGTGTGATTGTCTTCCGAAGCAAAGGATTCTGCTTGTTGTTGCTGTTTCATTTCCAGGTTTTCCATCGCATACTTGGCTACGCCGTTCTGATGAGGACCAATGAGTCCGAAACACGTGTCAACGGCTGCTTCGACATATGCGGGCTAGACCGATAATTTTGCTTTTGTTTTATATACTATTTCCCCGCGATAAATCTCCTCTTTGTAGTTTATTTCCACGGTCCAGGATCTCGCGGATGGCATTAATCGCCTCCGTGGTCATAGTTTGACCAAATCTCCCAAACCGGAGAGTTCGAACAATGTACCACAAATGTGTGATTGTCTTCCGAAGCAAAGGATTCTGCTTGTTGTTGCTGTTTCATTTCCAGGTTTTCCATCGCATACTTGGCTACGCCGTTCTGATGAGGACCAATGAGTCCGAAACACGTGTCAACGGCTGCTTCGACATATGCGGGCTAGACCGATAATTTTGCTTTTGTTTTATATACTATTTCCCCGCGATAAATCTCCTCTTTGTAGTTATATATATATATATATATATATATATATATATATATATATATATATATATATATATATATATATATATATATTTATATATATATATATGATAAATCAACAAAAGAATGGAAAAAAATTAAAAAAACTACAAACAAAAACTCATTCTAAATATAAATTCATACGATAAATAAATAAAAGAAACTAGATAAATTAATCAGTTTAAAATTATACATATATATTTTAGGGGGACGGTGCATTTGTTGCAGGCATTATAGCATCATCTTTTTCTCTGTGGCTTCTCTCCTTGGCCCTTAATGAATAAACTATAAACATAATATTCAGAATGGGTTAACCATATATTATTGCATCAATTATTTGATTGAAAAGAGTACATTCAATATTTTAATATTATACCAACATTATATTCAAAATTTTTTCAATTGTTCAACTACACCTTATATAACTACACCTTATATCAACTGATAAAATTCTTCAAATGCTCACGAAAATGGCCAATCACAAACAATAAGAATGCAGAATGCCGTTGATCTTCTAACAAAGAAAACAAACTTGCGCATTAGGTATATTATGAGGTTAATTTACATTGAAGACAGAACACCAGATAATTCAAACAATGTTGCCAAAAGGAATAATTTTCCACTTGTGAAATGGTCACTTCCCAGAAATGTATGAGATATATTTCATTTTTCTCCATAATTATTTTCCAGAAGAAAAACAAACACTTTCAACATTTCGACGAGTTTCGATGATTCTTATTATATATGTGAGTGGATATCGAAAATTCCAGGGACATGAATGGGATATCCTATGGATATTCCAGTTGGGATGTCCTCTGGACAAATTATGCGGGACATCCCCTGGATATCCCAATCATGTCCTTGTACCGCGGTACATCAAAAGGACATACCTAGGACATCCCTGTGTTGTTAGGGTATATATATATATATATATATATATATATATATATATATATATATATATATATATATATATATATATATATAATAATAATAATAATAATAATTTATTGATCCTTTAGGACACTTAACAATGTGTATAGGATAAGTCAATATTACAAGTTAATTCTATTCTAACATTTACATCAACAATTACCATCCCACTGAGTAATCAATGAATCAGAGAGAAATTCTTTAACCGAATAGAAGCAAATATGTAGTAATAGCTCCTTAATAACTCTTTTAAATTTTAGTTTGTTCAAAGATTTCAGATGGGAGGGCAAATGATTGAACAATCTGACACCCTGATATAGTGGAGAACGTTCAAAACTGTGAGTCCGATGTTTAGGAACCAGGAGTACCTGTGAATTTCGTGTTCCATGATCGTGCGAGCTAGCAAGCTTTTTCCAGTTATTCTCATTATCTTTCGCATATAAGAGACATTTAAAAATGTATATACATGGAAGTGACAGTAATTTATTGGCGACAAATATAGGCCGACATGATGCTCGATGGTTCAAACCAAAAATGAGACGTATTACTCTTTTCTGTGCCACAAAAACTCTAGTGAAAGAACCACAGTCACCCCAGAGCAAAATATTGTATGAGATATGACAGTAGATAAGGCTGTAATAAACATCAACAAGAGAACTAGGTGGTAAAGAAGTTTTCAGTCTACTTATAGCGAAATAAGCTTTATTAATTTTTTTGCTTAAGACATCAACGTGGGTTGACCAACTAAGACTTCGATCCATGTGGATCCCAAGGAATTTTGTGCAATCAGCTGGAATAATAGTAGTGCCCAGACAATCAATTTTCAACAGACTTCTTTCACAGTGTCTTAAACCGAAATACAGACAGGCTGTTTTTTCCTACATTAACTATCAAATTGTTACGGCGACACCATGATATGAACTCAGCCATAATATTTTTACAGGCTATCTGGAGCTCATCACAACTTCGGGCCGCGATGACGACAGATGTGTCATCAGCAATAATATAAGTAATAAGCAGGATAAATGAGAGGGTAAGTCATTTATAAACAGCAGGAATAGTAGAGGTCCCATCACAGAGCCCTGAGGAACACCCATATCTATATTATACTCTCCGGAATAAGTTTTATCGTTTCTTACCGACAGTGTTCTCTGTTGAAGAAAGCTAAGCAGCCAGTCGGAAAAAATGCCTCTAAAGCCAAGATTATAACACTTATCTATAATGAACTTGAAGGATAGAGTATCAAAGGCGCAGGAAAGATCGAAAAAAAATCCCTGACACATGTAAATTTTAATCCAGGCATTCGTAAACTGATTCCACAAACTTCAGTGCGGCCGTCTGAGTGGAGCAACCAGCTCTAAAACCGTGCTGGGCTTCATTAAGAATATCGAATTTATTCAAATATGACATCATTCTCTTGAAAATCACTCTCTCAAAAACTTTGGAGAGAACACTGAGAATCGATATCGGTCGATAGTTTGTTATTTCATTTATATTTCCTTTTTTGTGAATCGGTACGACAATAGATTTCTTTAAAGCATAGGGAAATTCTCCCGACGTGACAGACCAATTAATTATATGAGCAAGATGCTCGCTTATTGTTGGAGCAATCTTCTTGAGAAGCCTAGTTGAGATGTTATCTATGCCAACACATTTTTTATTTTTTAAGTTTTTGATAATATCCTCAATTTCGAAACTCAAAACGGGTTGAAAAAAGAAATTACATACCGAAGGTGGTGAAGCCGTACAGGAATGTGATATACTATTACCATAATTGGTATTCAACCTTTCTTTGGCCACTGAGGAGAAGTATTTTCCGAATATATCAGCTACTTCATTGGGTTTATCATACGTCACACCATCAAGATCAATGGTAATGTGACCATCCAGTTTTTCTAGTTTTCCAGTGTACGTGCTGACAATGTTCCATACTGTCTTATTCCGGTTTTCAGAATTAGCTATAAGAGAGCAGTGATATTTATATTTAGTTAACTTCAAGAGGGAGTTATGTGAACGCTTTGCATGTTTATAATTATTGAGAGTATTTATATATGTATATATATATATATATATATATATATATATATATATATATATATATATATATATATATATATATATATATATATATATATATATATATATATATATATATATATATATATATATATATATATATATATATATATATATATATATATATATATATATATATATATATATATTTATATATATATATATATATATATATATATATATATATATATATATATATATATATATGTATAAAGGATTTCTTGGGATTCTAGTTGTGAATGACAGAACAATCCAGATGTATTTCATGGTTCCATAAGTCAATACACTTTGGGATTGACGATATATTTGGAAAGCTATACATTTGAAATATGAATAAAAATGTTTGGAAAATCTCTAGAACACCAAATTTCGCTGCCTCATTTATCGAACAATGGAATATCAACACCTTTCATCTGTTCTTCGCCTGTTTATCTTCAGATTACTAGATTATCCTTACCCTCTACCCCAATCGGCTAATTAAGAGCTTTATCATCGAACTCCCGAAGTCGTACGGCTCCAGGATATAAATCCATGAAATATTCAAGGTGGAGCTCGCGCCTCTTCTCGCCGCCATTGTGTAAACAACAATCACGGAACGTATTCGTCTCAATTAGCAGAAACCGCAACAGTCTTGAAGTTATATGTCTTTGGTTTTGTGCGACAAGATTTAAAGTGCAAACGAACTACAAATACGGGA
The DNA here is from genome assembly GCA_030704885.1 of Cynegetis impunctata. NCBI lineage: Eukaryota > Metazoa > Arthropoda > Insecta > Coleoptera > Coccinellidae > Cynegetis > Cynegetis impunctata. The sequence continues at coordinate 268,654 of JARQZK010002268.1, read as the reverse complement.
CTTCTCCTAGCGAGATTCTTACGTTTAAAAGATTAAATACTGCTAATTACGAATGGTAGTCGATATTATATTAACTCAGGATTTATTAATTCTGCTTCACTCTCTTATGGAAAAACTAAAATAGCAGAACCAAGCAGGTTTAACTTCAAGCATTTGTTTTGAAAATTTCTTTTATTCGAGTAATTGAGGAGTGCATTTGATTTGGAATCTTGAGTGAAGAAAATTCGGCCGCAAGTAGTTTGCAGATTTATGGAAACTTCATATTAACAAAATAATAACTTTTGAATAATTATGCTTTTTCTTTCTGCTTGAAATGAAAAGTCATTACCCATAGTATCAAATTCAATTGCTCTATTTGTAGTTTGATCATTTTTCTCCGTATGGGGACGAGAAAACTGATATCTTAGGAATAAATCGATATATCGGTGTCTACATATATATATATATATATATATATATATATATATATATATATATATATATATATATATATATATATATATATATATATATATATATATATATATATATATATATATATATAACCTTCTGATAATTATTAGCAATAACAGGCTTGTTGAATCATAAAAAACTCGATTTTATTAAAAAGTTGACGTTTCGCCACGACATTCGTGGCTTTATCAAAACTTTTGAAAAAATTGAAATTTCTTTGACATTTATTGATTTGAAAAAATTTGAATAGAAACAGACTGCTCTATTTCACTAAAATTTTTCGGCTGTGGCCGTTCTTTGTTATTTATTACGTGCTATTCAGTCCAATATTAACATTCAAATTTGTTATTATTAGATGGTAAGGGAAACCACAGAAACCTTTACCCACGTAATGTTCGAAATAGGTTCAAATTATTTTGATTTTGAAGAGTCAAAGAATAGGGTACTATTTATCTTTTTTTCAAAAATTTCTCATTGCGGCTGTGGCCGTCTTCAGTTATTAATTACGTGCTATTTAGTCCAATATAAACAGACAAGTCTGTTGATATTAGATGGAAAGGGAACCACAGAAACCTTCACCCACGCAATGTACAAAATAGGTTTAAAATATTTGATTGTTGTCTTTAAAAAGACATTATTTGTGATTTTGGAGATCAATTAATTATCAGAAGATCAGAAATAGTTCACAGGCAACAACAATTCGAATAAATAATTATATATACATATATATATATATATATATATATATATATATAAATAAATATTAATATAATAATATATATATATAAATATATATATAAAAATATATATATATATATATATATATATATATATATACCCATTTTTAATGGAAACACCTCTGTAAAAATAAGTTGTGAACCGATTTCAACCACTTTTTTTTTTAAATGTCAAGTACTCAAAGGTCTACCTTGGGACAAAATGTTTGATTCCAATTTTCAGGGCATACTACGATATTTTTTTTCAGTCCTAATTCTTTTTTTTTATTAGCGATTTTTTTATTGAAAAGTTTACCACGCCACTGGATTCAAGGTGTCCCTAAATAGGTATGACCAAAATTTCATGAAAAGAAATTAATTCATAAATAAAAATATGAGAACTCAAAATTCTAAAACTCACACTCAACAATCACAAAAAAAAACCCAATATCAACAAATAGCCATGAAAATATTTGTTTGTGATTTCAGCAATAAAATAGCGTAAATATTTTCACGGAAAATAACGGAATTACACTCAAGTTTTCGCGCAAATCAATTAAAACTAAGACCTAATATATTTTTCAATTTCAATCTTAGACATTAATAGCACTGTAGATCGATAATTGCATAGTGGCATAGTTCATATTACGGTTATTGATGACAAGCTAAGAATTTATGAATTATTAACGTCAGTTTCACAAGATGAAAGTTTCAAAATCCCTTGTAAATAGAATGCAATTATCGAAAATTACAGCGATAATTGCATTGTAGAAAGCGAAAGAGCCCTGCGATAATTGCATTGTAGACCGATAATTGCATAGTAGCATAGTTCATATTACGTATTTTGATGACAAGTTGATAATTTATGAATTACTAACGTCAGTTTGACAAGTTGAAAGTTTATTCGGAAATATTCCCCAAAATTACACACGTGTATCAAAATAACCGGATAATTTCGCATTCCAGCGTGTTGTCTTTAAAAAACTGCTTTCGGTCATTTTCATATTTTGGAGAAAGAAAAAATGAAAATGAACTCATGCAGTTTTTTGACAACACGCTGTCATGCAAAATTATCGGTAATTTTGATGCACTTGTGCAATTACTTACGATAATTGCATTGTAGAAAGCGAAAGAGCCCTGCGATAATTGCATTGTAGACCGATAATTGCATAGTTCATATCACGGTTATTGATGACAAGCTGAGAATTTATGATTTACTAACGTCAGTTTGACAAGTTGAAAATTTATTCGGGAAATATTCCCCCAAATTACACTCGTGCAACAAAATAACCGGACAATTTCGCATTCCAGCGTGTTGTCTTTAAAAAACTGCATTCGGTCATTTTCATATTTTGGAGAAAGAGCCCTCCACCTTCGGTGTCGGCCTTTTTCTCCAAAAATGAAAATGAACTCATGCAGTTTTTTGACAACACGCTGTCATGCAAAATTATCGGTAATTTTGATGCACTTGTGCAATTACTTACGATAACCAATTGATTCAAACGATAAAATCAATGACAATAAAGTAGATAAAACTTTGGTTTTTGATTTTCACTATATTTTTTAAAACATAACAATCGTTTTCACAAACACAGTGGCATCTTCAGATGAGTAATTCAAACTAACTTTACAAATGAAATATCTTAGGAAAATAAAAATGAGAAATTAGGATGGACAAACCTAAACGTAATCTAGTGGCAGGTAAATAAAAGTATAAAAGAGGGTGAACATAACAGGCAAAAACAATTTCAATATTTCATTAAAATAACATAATAAAGTTTATTTAAATTTCTAATTGATTGGGCCGATACTTAATGAAAATCCATTATAATTTGTATAAATAAAACTTCATTCTTTCCGATTTTCGTAATATTTTGCTAAGATGAATTTTCGCCAAACACGGTGGGTTTTTCAGATGTATAGTAGATACTAACTTTTACAACAAAATTTTGAAACATGAAGGAAGGGAATACACAATAAGAATTGAGAAAAACCTGAAGGTAATCTCTTAGCAGGTAGATAGTACAAACTGGCAATGATAAAAACACAACAGGTACTTATATTCAATAATACATTTAGAAAAGATTTAACCACGGTGAATTATTCATATCTAATTGGTCATTTAACAAATTATTCGATTGTTTCATACTATTGTGTAACCAACCTCTCTTTTAAGATATATTTATGCCCGAGCTAGCAGGGAGATTGGTTAAACATATATGGGTTCTAGGTTGTTCTCAGTAATAATAACAAAATAAAATGAAGGTATTTACTATCTTTTGGCTGAAGTATTCATGGATAATTTGAAACAGTTAATTCATAATCATCCTGTTAGTCGACAATTCGTTTATTGGTTTAGATATGTGGATGATATTATTTGTTGTTTCACTGGTACTTTTAGACAACTAGACTGCTTTCAAACATTCATTATCACTTTACACCCTAATATAAAATTCACTTTAGAGATAGAAAAAGATAACTCAATTAACTATTTGGATTTGAAAATAACAAAAGTAGATAACAAACATAATTTTTCAATTTTTTGCAAACCATCGCACACTGATAGCGTTATACATATTACTTCCATACACCCATTCCAACACAAAATGGCAGCTTTCAATAGTATGGTAGATATTTTAGTGAATATTTCACTTTCAAACGCCAATTTTAACATCGAGAAAAATATAATTAAACAAATTGCCGTAAATAATAATTATGATCACAATATTATAGACAATATGATAGATAAAAAGTTTTTCAAAAATGCGATTAACCAGGTGTACCCCCTTACTAAAAATAATATCAAATACAACAGTCTCACTTTCATCGGAAATTCAAGTAACAAACTTAAATCTCTCTTATCTAAGCACAACATTAACATTGCTTATCGTACCGGTAATAATTTAGCAAATCATATAAAAAATAATAAATCCAAAGTTCATAAAGATAATAAATCAGGAGTTTATAAAATTAATTAATTGTGGCGATTGTGATAAGTTTTACACTGGTAGAATTTTCAGAAGTTTTCAAACTAGAATTTCAGAACACAAACGTAGCTTTGTTAATCAGAAGTCGGATTCACATTATGCAAACCATTTAATCCAAGAAAATCACACATTCAATTTCGATTTTAAAATATTAAAAACTGAAAGTAAGGGAATTAAGCTTAATTTTTTAGAATCATTACAGATGAATAAATACAAGCATTCCGGTCTCCTATTGAATAGCCAAGTCGATCATACTTCAAGCCCCCTTCTTAATCTTTTCAAAATTACCGAACTACCTGACTAGCAGTTTAGAATTGATGTTTCCTTTTCTAATAATTATTTGTAACCATCTTTGTATTTACCCCTTCTACATAATTTGTTATTTCTTGTTTTCGTTGTAACAGAGAATCATAGTTAGTTTGCCATTAGCATCTGAAGAAGGTGAAGTTCCACCGAAACGTGCGTAATGCGTTATTTCTTATAATAAATGTGTAAATTGTTATTTTTAACCATTGTTTTAATATGTATTTACTATCCTCTTTTTACATATAATGAGACTTATCTTTTTGTTTTACATAATTTTCTATCGATGTTTTTCCTAGTTGGATTGTGCTCTTGACTTCTGCCCTGGTTCAGCTGTGGTTTCTAATGTGGATAGTAGCCCCAGATAAGGTGGTTCTTTAAATTCCAGATACAGTGGTTTTCTAAACTCCAGACAAGGTGGTTTCTAGCTCTAGCCAAGGTGGCGTCTATCAGACGCCACAGATACTTAATAATTTTAATATAGGTACTGAATATTCGTTCAGTAGTTATTTAATATAATTTTACTCTAACTTAACGATTCAACAGACACTTGTCGAAAGAGAGCGATGTTATACGTGCTACGTGCAAATAAGACGCTATCTAGATACTCTCGTTCTACGCAACTCATTAATCATAGAGGAAACAAAAGTGACGTATCGTTTGATATCGTGAATCACGGTATTTCAGTTGTAGAATTCCGTGGCTGCAGTTAAGTGGAGAATTTACACGTTACAATTGATTTCAAGAGCTTCTAATAAATTGGATTTATAACCTTTCTTTTCCATATGTAATATTTCTAATTCACTATGTTGATGTTCCTTACAGCTGAAAGGACAGAGAACAGTGGATTTTGAGCAGGTTCAAAGTTATGTCTACCTGGGTACAGTTATCGTTGATGATGACGATGAGGAGAGGAATATATGGGCGATATTAATGAAAGGAAGTAAACAAGCAGGAACACTAAATAAAATAATAAGATCAAATAATATATCAAGAAAAACAAAGTTACAACTTTATAAAACAGTAATGAGACCGACGACTCTCTACGGAAGTGAAACATGGATATTGAATAAGAAAGAAGAAACTAAAATAGACATATGGGAGAGAAAAATTCTTTGGAGGAGGAAAAAAGGAGGAAGGAGTGTGGATCAGAAGAACGAACCAGGAAATGAAGAATCTGTTTGGAGAAGAAGAAATGAGCAAGAACATAAGATCGAGAAGACTAGGATGGCTAGGCCACATACAAAGGATGCCCGAGTCCAGAATGACAAGAAAAATGATAGATGTAGATCTGGCAGGATCACGGAAAAGGGGAAGACCGAAGAAAAGATGGTATAGTGAGGCGCAAGGAGATCTAGGGAAGAGAGGAATTCAAAACTGGAAGACAAAAGCAAAGGACAGGAAGGCGTGGAAGAACATCATCACCAAGCTATGGGCCTAAAGGGCCTGTGTGTAGCACATTATATATATATATATATATATATATATATATATATATATATATATATATATATATATATATATATATATATATATATATATATATATATATATATATATATATATATATATCGTCATATGAGTATTTATTTGCCCTATATCACATTTTTGGCGGTTTTGAGTTGAATACATATTTTTAAAGCTGAAAATGCACTTGTTATATATAACCAAAAATATATTATGAATTATTAAAGATAAACGAGATTTTCAATAAATTAATGCCTTATATCCCAAAAATTTAGAATGTTGAGAGCTGCTTCAATCCTATATCCAATAATTTATTTTACAGTGCAACACATGCTCTATATACAAAATTTTAAACATAAACTTTACTACTATTGATTCTATATCCATTATAAAAATATTTGGCTCTACGTTTGCTATGAGTAAATTGTAGCATACGTTAGTCCTATATCCTTGATTAAACATTTGCTCCATCTCCCGTGCAAGTATTTATATTTTTTGATTAACAGAGAAGTCTACTTATATCCTATATCGAAACAACCAATAAAATTTATTATTCAGACAAAACATTCGTCCTATATCCCTTACAAGATTTTATTTATCCATAACTCTATAGTCTATTCATCCTTTGTCCAGAGAGCCAATGGAAAGTATATATCTGGCAATCACATTGCTAGTGCCCTAATTAAAAAATTTTCCAGAGTAATGGAGGATAACAAAAATTTTAAAAAAATGATATTGTGGTCAGACAGTTGTGTGGCACAAAATAAAAACAGCATAATGTCTATGGCACTTCAAAATTTCCTACAAAGTGAGAAAGCTAAAAATTTGGAAATTATTGAACAAAAATTCAGCGAACCTGGGCACTGTAACCTTCAGGAAATAGATGCAGTTCACAGTATCATAGAAAGGTACTTACGTCCGAAGGAAATAAAGAGCCCATTGTGCCTAATTGAATATTTGTGTCACATACCAAACTATTTTAAGACAAAACTTACTGTTATGCAAATGACACTATCAGATTTTTATAATTATCAGGAAGTAGCTCAAACTTATATGTACAGTGGTGAAATTCCATATACAAAAATAAAACAAATAATTTACTCAAAAGATAAACCACTGGGTCTGTCAGATTTTCCTCAAATTACCACTATTACGGAATTTAATACTGGATTGCGCAAAGACAAAAGGGAGCATTTGAAATCCACGATAAAATACTTGGATGGAGTTGATTTGGAATTTTTTCAACATAGTTGTTTATTGTGGTAACGTCCATTATCATAATATCGGAGAAATCTTACAGGTTTCTGGACAAAAATGTTTATTATTAATTTACTAAAGTTAGTAAATTAATAATAAACATTTTTGTCCAGAAACCTGTAAGATTTCTCCGATATTTTTCAACATATTTTAAAAACAGAACCAATTTTTGTCGGGGACAAGAAAATTGAAGAGAAAAATAATGGAAAACATTCCATAATAGAAACTAAGGTTCCGGTGAAAAGAAAACTAGAAGAAGAAGCATCAAGTTCTTCTACGAAGAAATTGAAATTTCACAAAGTAGTTTTGTCCAATAATGTGAAGAAGAAAATTGATACATAGAAAAAATGTCTTCAAGAAGTGCATCTTTCAAAAACAGAAGCATCTGCTGATAAGAAGATACTAAAAAATGAAAGTTATTTATGCCAAAGAAATCGTCGTCCACCAAATAAATCAAAGAAGAAATAAAAATATATGGTTTCATGTTTTTTAGTCTTAAGATAAAGTTTTAATATTTTTTTGTTCGTTACTGTTAAAGTTTTATACATTTTTTAATACTTATATTTAAAATAGTAATAAAATAGTATCGCATTTCTTCGGTTTAATTATTCATTACCTTCACAAATTTTTTTATTATTTAAAAAATATATATAAAATACACAGGGATAGACCCTTCTTTATTGATATAAAACAATATAAGGTGTAGTTCTCTTTTGATCTATATCCTCATAAAATGTGATATTTGATCTACAGGGTGTTTCAAAAAAAGGTGACCCCCTCTCTAGGATAGGTAGAAAACTGAAAAATAATTGGGGTTGGCTCAGCGAAAAATTTTCATAACGCCATCCGTATTCAAGATACGTTGAAGAAAAAAAAATTATACACATTTTTTAAGATTTTGCAGAAACTTCTGGCAGCATTGCAATGAAATTTTAAACGAATATGTTTTGGAAGCTGATACATCCAATGAATCCGTTTTTATGTCTGACTCTCATAGAGGGCGCTAGTTACACGGTTCATATCGAGTAGTATTGAACATAACTTTTTTAATATTAGATTTATTAAGCAAAATTTCAAGCGTACTTAAACATCATTCAATTTTACACAAAAAAGGTACTCTTGGTAAAACTCGATACTGTGCACCGTTTTCGGAGTATTTTGATTTAAGAATTATGAAGTAATAACCGATGCTGGTATGAAGTAATGATAAAAAACGCATTTATTAAACAAAAATCAGAAAAATAAATAAATAGGATTTCAATTAGAGCAGGTGTTCAAAATGTCCTCCGTTCTCACGAATACACAAGGCTATCCTTTTCTCTAAAGAATCCATTAATCTACTAAATGGTTGGGAGTCAGCTATCAGATCATTAAAGTGACGTTGTATTCTTTCTTTCAATTCTTGAGGTGAATTTACCTCTGCGGCATAAACTTTTTCTTTTAGATACGACCAAACTGTGTAATCCAAGGGATTAAAATCACATGACCGAGGAGGCCAATGAATCGGAGCTTCTGCACCTCTACCAATCCATCTATTCGGAAAATGGTTACACAACCAATTACGACACCTTCTATCAAAGTGCGGTGGAGCTCCATCGTGCATAAAAAATAGATATCTTCGCTCGTTTACCGTTAAATTTTCTAATAACTCGAATAAGTGATTGCTTAAAAAGTCCAGGTACATATCACCATTTAAATTTCCAGGTAGAATGTGATAACCAATTGATTTGTTACCTAAAGTTGCTGCCCAAACATTAACTTTAAATGAGTGTTGGTAATGTGTCACCCTTTTGACATGTGGATTCTCATCACTCCAGTAGTGTGCATTATGGGAGTTAAACATACCTTGTCGCGTAAAAGTGGCCTCGTCCCTAAAAAGAATACATTTTAAAAAATTTGGATTGAGGGCTGTCCTTTCTTGTAATGTTTGACAAAAATCCATTCTAACCGGTAGATCGTATGGCAAGAGCTCTTGGACTTGTCTGTAATGATAAGGATGTAGCTGCTGCTCTTTAAGTATCCTCCAAGTACTTGCAGAAGACGTATTTGTTTGTCTTGCCACATTCCTTACGCTAACTGTTGGATTTTGATCGACTAAATTTAAAATCATATTTTCTTTATTAATGGTTCTTGTTGTTCTTGGCCTACCAGAATTTATTTTTTTAGGTCTCACACTCCCAGTTTCTCGACAACGTCGTTCGATGGCTCTAAATGTATTTTTACTTGGTAAGTTTCTTCGAGGAAACTTTTCTGCATAACGCGTAACAGCTGCATTAGCGTTTCCTAAACACTCTTCTAAGGTTAATAACATGTCAGTGTATTCATAATTTGAGTACATTTTGATTAACAATATCTAATTTAACAAATAGGAATGTAATTATTGTTGACTAAACGTCACAAATGAAAGACAGTTTACCATGGCAAACTCAGAGAAAATGCTATTGCCGTGTAAAATTCATCGGTTATTACTTCATAATTTTCAAATCAAAATACTCCGAAAACGGTACATAGTATCGAGTTTTACCAAGAGTACCTTTTTTGTGTGAAATTAAATGATGTTTAAGTACGCTTAAAATTTTGCTTAATAAATCTAATATTAAACAAGTTATGTTCAATACTACTCGATATGAACCGTGTAACTAGCGCCCTCTATGAGAGTCAGACATAAAAACGGATTCATTGGATGTATCAGCTTCCAAAACATATTCGTTTAAAATTTCATTACAATGTTGCCAGTAGTTTCTGCAAAATCTTAAGAAACGTGTATAATTTTTTTTTCTTCAACGCCCTGTATCTTGAAGAAGGATGGCGTTACGGAAATTTTTTACTAAGCAAACCCAAAATATTTTTCAGTTTTCTACCTATCCTAGAGAGCGGGTCACCTTTTTTTGGAACACCTTGTATATCCAAGTTTTATATCAACTTTTTGGGTAAAATAACGGTTTATGCCCTATATCCAAATTTTGAATTGTGAATTATTCATTATTATGCAGAGTAATTAATGAAAAAATATGATTAATGAGTTCCACATACGAGTTATCAACGTTTAAAAACTATAAATTTTATAAAAGTTAAATAGGTTTAAAGTTGAGGTTTGTATCATATTCAAAGTCGATTTCCCAACAATTAGGTTTTTGGATATAGGGCAAATAAATATTCACATGACGATATGTTGATGTTCCAAGACATTGGTAAAATCTATTTCTTTCTTGTCTAAACTTCTTTTATGTTCTTATGTTCTGATATTCGAACTCCAAAGTTCCTGCCAGTTTAGCCAACATATTTTAGGTCATTATTATAATTTATTTTCATCAAGTATCAGCCCAATCAATTAGTTATTGAATATATAAGTATTGAAATAATTTGTTCTAGTTTTGATGAATCATATATATTTCTCTAAATTTCTAGTGAGAAGTCTATTATATCTCATAGTCTAAGGAATATAGTGGTAATAGACGAAATGGTTAAACTTATACAATTGGAAGCGTCTTCGTTATACTCGCAGAATTCATCTCTGTATCCACAATATGGATACCTATTACGCATTAACGATGGCGAAGACCAGATTGAAATTCTCTTGCAAAACATCAGCCAGAAGGAGTTCCATAAATACAACAATTCAACAACTAAGGATTGGTAGAAGCGGGGGTGTTCGGAGGCGAACGAAGGAACAGGGAAACTTGTAAAGTGTGTGTGTAGAACACACATATAAATTCGAAGTTAATAGAATCGAAATAACGTCTAAACAGTTCCTCCGAAACTTGCAGATATTGTTGAAATTTGGTTCGTAGCCAATTGTTTGTAAGTACAGACTAAACTTAAATCACTATTCATTCGATTAATTAAATACTACAAGCACACTTACGTAGCTCCGTTCACCTACAATATATCACTCCCAATGCTCGGAAACTTCTCTGCATCTCGTATTAGATTGAATTTCCTCATGTGGTGGTTATATCGTTGAAATTATTATCGAGAATATTTCATGTCGGAGTTTGATATTTTCGTCGAAAAAAGGTTTAAAATTTTGATTCACGGAAGCTATTTACACGGAAAATCAACCTGTGAGTAACAAAGCTGCGTCACTAAATAGTATTTTCCAATAATTTGTTGTTATTTTTTGCATACTTATAATTTTTTAACCCTATGAGATAATTTGAAGTGGAGGAAACCGTGAAACCCACGAAGAAACATGAAATTCCTACCAGGACGACCAGATTGACTTGATACATTCTCCTATATTTACTGTATTCAAAAAATAATGATTTTTCTAAGAACATTTCATTGCACCTATTTGGGAAGTCCACATATATTAGCCCTTCTTGAAATATATTCCTCTTGTCTATTTAGGTACCTGCAATAATTCTTTCTCATCCGTAAGCGCAAATCTGTAATTATGTATGGTTCTTGACTCAATCTGCCCGATGATGGTCTAATGACCGAAATTGCAATGGCAGTGTAATATTTTTCAAAGTATTTTTGTGACAATGAACGTAGTAAATTCAAGTTTTGTTTTTGTTCATCATGAAATTCCTACAATAAAATAACAGTGGGTAAGGAGAATAGTTAAAACCCAAAAACAATTTTGTCTCAATCTACCCACCAAATTTCAATATTTTAACTTAATCAATCTGCAGAAGCTGTAGTACAAAAAAAATTATATTTCTACATAAAATTGGCGAAGAATAGAAAAATATAATACATCTTCAAATCAATCTAACCTACCAACAAATTTTCAAATAAATCAAAAAAACAAGAAATTTCTACATGGAAATGGCGGTAGATAGAATAAAACACTCCTTCAATCAATTTGAAGGCTATCATTTCATACAAATATGAATCAAAAACCGTTTACTTCAAGCTCCACATACCCTCTAGAGGGCTGAATTTTAAATTTTGTTTGTTCTTTTTCATAATTAATTATCACATATTTTGTCACTAAATTGAAAAATTGTCGGTCAAAAAACCTCCAGAAGTGTGGAGGATTTCTAGTTTGCAAAAATTTTGACCGAATATGGGTACCAAAATTTTAATATTTTTATTCGGAAAACACCAAGTATCAAATTTCAGCTCATATGGTCTTATGAGGTCTGTAAGAGACTACAAAATGTAATGGAAAAAATAAATCTACGTATATTCACACATATATATATATATATATATATATATATATATATATATATATATATATATATATATATATATATATATTATATCTTGAAAGGAAATGATATATCAGGAAGCGGCCTTGTGACAGATTGGATGTAGGACAGTTGAATAACTTATTTTGGAACTTATTAAAATTTTTATCACTCTATAGTTTTGTTTTCAAATCATAGTCTCACGTTAAGTCATTATTTTTTTGTGATGTTTCGTAAGATAAGTCTCATTCCGAATATGTTATTGAACATTCCCGATAATTTATTTAGTGACTGTTTTTGTATATTTGAAAGCGGATTAATTGTTTTGTCGTGTGTTCTTTCACTTGTTCGTATATTACATTTGTAGATTTTCTCCTGAGGAAGTCTATAATAAATTGACGAAATATTGTCTTCTTTGTGAAAAGACCGCTTCCTGATTCATCATTTCCTTTCAATCGATAGTACGGTCGATTTTCAATTACTTCTATGTACATATATATATACATATATATTTATATATATATATATATATATATATATATATATATATATATATATATATATATATATATATATATACATATATATATATATATATATATACATATATATATATATACATATACATATATATATATATATATATATATATACAAATATATATATATATATATACATACATACATACATATATATATATATATATATATATATATATATATATATATATATACATATGTATATATATATATATATATATATATGTATATGTATAAATATATATATATATATATATATATATATATATATATATATATATATATATATATATATTCTTCAATAATTTTTTGATTATTGAAGAATATTCTTTGTTCCCTTTATGAGACATTTGAATATTCTTACCATCTAATAGTAGCGGACTACTGATATTAGACTGAATAGCACGTTGTTAGTAACTGAAGATGGCCATTGCCGCAAGAAATTCAATAAAACTTAGGTAGGTACCTAGTTTTTTTTCTCCTGAGTTTTTCAATTTTTCAAAACTCAAAATTTCAAAATTTTTCAAAATTCCACTGCTGAGTTCAGATATAGAGCAATAGTCTATAATAATATCTGTAAGCACGAAACATTTGCATTTTATTTTGCAGAGAGTGATGACCTTGCGGACATATAATTTTTCCAGATGTCTTGACTGTGATCACTGTTTTATTCAACTAAATTTACAACTTTGTCCTTCTGAGATCATAGATTTAATTTTTGCACCGATTTCGATAATATTTTCATATAGAACTTACTATTCTAGCTCTATAAAGATTTTGTTTCCAGCCAAACTAAACTGAATACGGTAGGAATAAAAAAGGCTGTGAATTTTTCTGTACATTTTGAATGCTTGCATCTAACACAATTTCCAAGGTTTTAGTACATAGCGTAAATCTACTCAATTTCTCTTTTATTTGTATCTGATGATTTATAAGAACCTTTATGGCCAACGAAAAATCTGGTTGGCATGACTTAATTATTGTTTTTCATTTTATTTTGCAGGAGCGCTTCAGCAAAAAGTGTTTCAACAATAAATTAATTTCAATAAATCCAAATCAATGAAGAAAGTCATGAATTTGACGTAACGTGAACTATTCGATATAGAATTTTATTATTCGAATGGTATGTTTATGTTGAAAAAAGACAAGTAAATAATAATACGACGCAGGTAAAAATTAATAAGATATCTATAACTATATAATTTTCATATTGAAAACAAAGCACGAGAAATAAGATTATTTACAACAAATACTGAATTAAGTTTCTCAAGGCCCTTCGAAGAGTAAATGGAGCTAAAAAAAAAAAATAGTTTTTCCAAGATTCTTGTAGATTAAACGTTTTTTTTTGTCCACTGTCTTTTTATGTAGAGATATCTTCATTTCTCGTATTGTTTGAGGATTTAGGAAAATCTACATCTCATTCGGATTGACTAAGATCTTATGCAGATGCAGTAGTTGTTTCAACAATTTTTTCCAATTGCCGACATTTCAATGTATAGATATCATGTTTCTTCGAGGTTTTTGAAGTTTTGCTCATATCCACACCTTCAGTTGATTTAGTTATAGCAAGATCGGTTTGGGCATTGATTTGATCATATAAAGTGCACACATTTGGTTTCAATTGATTCTTTTCAATGCTTCAACTTATATGTGGAAGTTTTAAGTATTTTAAGTATTTTGAAGGATTTTCTAGCTTAGCGCAACCCTACAATCACTCCGAAGTCAGTTAGAAGACAAAAATTTCATATTTGAATCTGGTCGATATTAATGAGGTGCTATTTGGGGGTTTCAAATAAGTTATCGAATTACAACAATTTTTATGTGTAAATTTCATGCGGTTTGGCAGATAAGATTTGTGCTTCTCTTCAATCCCTCCATATCAACTTAAGGAGTTCAGATGATGCATTTGAAAATTCCACGAATAAAAAATATTCGATTTCAGAGACAAAGCTCAGTTGTTCAGACGTTTTTTAAGTTCATAGTCGTTTCAAATAATTCCGATATTATGGCGGATCTGCCGGAAGCATCAATTCACGAAATGAACACTCTTGTATCGAACACAAAAAGAATAAAACATAAGCACCCCAATCCCCATCTCCAAGGAAATAAATCCGGAACGATTCTCAAAACAAGAAACGCCATATACCAATCTTCCAGTATTGGATACAAGCATTAAAAACGGGGGCTGATATGCATAATAAAATATAAAGCCACTTGCTTTATGGCCTTCTTGATATGCATGCGAAAATATTGAGCGATATATATCAAAGCTGGCCCCGGACGGAGCCTCGCGGGGGGCACCCGGAACTTGCTTTTACACTTCTTTTGGCGATATTGTGGTTTGATTTTATAGGCATCGTCCTAGTATCTCCAGCTCGTATCTTTATTGCTTTATGATGCGGGGTTATTATAGTCGATCGATTTTGTGTGAAATTTAACTATTTCTTCGCCTTCTTTGTTACGTTTAGCGTGGGTGTTTATTACTTTGTTGTAAATCGAGCAATTTTTGTTTTATGATGTGTTGGAAAAGATAATTTTGTTAACTTCGTAGTATGTGTATTTTCTAAAGTTGCACACAAAATGATTTTACAGATTTTATTCATTTATGAAAATATGGTATACTTGTTCCACAATTGAAGATAAAAATTTGAGACATAAGTGTTTCAATATCAAATTGAAACGAAGAAAACTTTTGATAAATATATATATATATATATATATATAATATATATATATATATATATATATATATATATATATATATATATATATATTATCTATATATAAATAATATATATATATATATATATATATATAATATATATATATATATATATATATATATATATATATATAATATATATATATATATATATATATATATATATATATATATATATATATATATATATATATATATATATATATATATAAAAATATATATATGAGATTAAGTTAAAAATACTGTTAGGCGATATCTAGAGATGAACCCAAATTCAACTCAGGAAGTCAACGAAACAATGTCTGCCTCAAACTTATGTTTGAAACAGAGTTATTTCAAATTTAATAATATATTATACAAAACAAGAAGACGGGTTGCGCATGGGATCACCTTTATCGCCTTTGTTGAGTGAAATTTTCATGAATTATTTAGAAGAAAAAAAAGAAAAATATTCAATTCTGATAATAATTTAATTACTAACGTTTAATTGCGGAGGCAATATTTAGATGATATTTTTTGTATTTGGACCGGTACAGATAGGCAGTTAGATAATTTCCTTAAATATATAAACAATTTCTACAACTCGATTCAATTTACAAAATAAGTAGAAAACGAAAACGGTACCTTGAATTTCTTAGACATTCAGATTGCTAGGAATTTCAATTGTACTATTTTCAAAATTTATAGAAAACCAACCTTCACAGATTATTTAATTCACAGCGACAGTAACCAACACATTAAAATGAAACTCAGTGCTTTTCATTCGTTCATACATAGGTTGTTCACTATTCCATTATAGGAAACAAAATTTCAAACCGAAGTTAATACAATTAAATTATTAGCCACCAATAACGATTAGAATGAAATTTGTTTCATTCAATATACCCCACGCAAACTGTGAATGAAGAACAAGAATTCTTCCCAATAAATTATGTGCCAAATTTGAGTAGCAAAATTTGTAAAAGACTATCGAAAAATAACGTTGAAACAATTTGTACAAATAAAAGAAACTTGAAGTCATTGGTCAATAATTAAGAAAAATCTAACATCGGAGAAAACAGTGGTGTTTACAAAATATTTTGAGACGACAGTCCTGCTTTCTATATTGGATAAATAGGAAGGAATATAAACATTCATGTTGAAGAACATAGAAAGTCAATTTTACAAAATAAAAACACCACTAGCTTCTTCGAACATTGTATAAAATTTAATAATTTCCTGGACTCCAACAAAACCCCATTGTTGCATTCAGGTAACAAAGGAAAGCGCTTTGACCTTCTTGAAATTCTTGAAATAAGTTCCGCCCATAATAGTATATTAGGGGGCGTTCAAGTATTACGTAACGCAATTTTTGAAGATTTTTGACCCTCCCTCCCCCCTATGTAACGCGCCGTAACGTTTACATGAACCCTCCCTCCCCCTCCGTAAACGTTACGTAACACCCAAATGACCATTTTTACCTAAAAGTCACAAATATGTTGCGCAAAATACATGAAAGTCGCTAAAATACCTATGTTATTGTTTAAATCGCGTTTTCGTTAATAATAAACAAAACAAGAGATTTCTCACTCGCAATACATGCGTATAATGTTTATTTTATTGTTATTTAATAAATAATCATACATAATGTAAAATGTTGAAATGGGCTCAAATTTGTCATAATAAACTTTTATTACTAATCTTACATTTAATTATGCCGTTTTCCTGACTTGGCCCTGTCCTTACAGACATTTTCAGCTTTATCCACCATTATTTTTCTCATGCATTATTTGATTTTAGCTTATTAACAGGTTTTCACTTTGGGAACCTGCTTATTAAAATGGGTGCGATTAGCAAAGTTGGACCTAGGACCCCAAGATAGTTTTTCGTTTCATGTCTTTTCATGATATATATATATATATATATATATATATATATATATATATATATATATATACATATATATATATATATATATATATATATATATATATATATATATATATATATATATATACATATATATAGTAATTGTACTGATGGTCACAAGAAGTAGTGAAAACTTGCATGATCCTTTGTTTAGCTGACTAGGTACCGAGAGCTATTGGGGTCTAAAGGATTTGGCATCGGCAGGGTGGCGGCAGGAAAGTATTCTTCGGAAAGAATGATTTCAAAGCACTCCTCAAGATGGAACAGCAGGATTCGGAAGCGCATTTAATTACTTACAAAAAATATTGGGAGTCACGGGCGTAGGCGCTATACCATTTTTAGTTTTTCTTTAGCCGTTTTTTAAATTTCGTTGGCAGTTTTTGGCACAATTAGCACACAAGTCAGCATGAGAGCTTTTATAGGGCAAAAACAGCTGATGATGCAAATCTCCCTCTTTTGAGAACTTTACAGTATATCTACAACACTGACTACAGCAATGTGCTTCTGTGTATTACGTGTTTGAAAAACTAAACGACAACTGACAACGGGAACAAAAAAAAAAATGACGACGAATACAGTCGAGGTATTCTCCATAAAACATAAACGGATAGGGTTGCCAACTTGGAAGAAACTGACGTACAATACAATCGAGGGATTCCCCGTAAAACATGAACGAAAAGGGTTTCCGAATTGAGTGATCTAAGTTCCCTCTTATATCAATATGAAAACAATGTTACGTAACGCGTTGTTCGAAGCCCCCTCCCGCCCATGTAACGCATCGTAACGTTTTGCAAGACCCCCCCCCCCCCCCAACTGCGTTACGTAATACTTGAACGCTCCCTTACCCGTTGTAAACGAACAAATTGATTTTCAGGTATCGCCTTTGCTTTTGTCTGATTTACAAAATAAGATGTAAAACTCTCCTGTAGTCAGTCTTGATAACTCGTTCATAACTCGAAACATGTCGACTATCCTTTACTGCTAAATACAGTATCTAAATATTTTTATATAGTGCAACTTGAGCCAAGTGTGTTTTTTTTAAAGTTTAAACTTTATTCTTAATAATTAAGAGTTTTCATCGATATCTTTTACTTTTGGATACACTTGATGAATGACTGCTGTGTGTGTTCTTAATCTCATGGACCTTAATATTTCCAAGTGTCACTGTCAATCATTTTTCAGAATTAATATACCTGTTTACCATGATTATAATTCATCTATTTTGAGGACATCAGTTATAAAAGACTTAGGAATTATGTTTGATACTGAACTGAATTTCAAAGCTCATAATAAGTACATTATATCGAAGTCATTTAAGATGTTGGGCTTCATCAACAGAACTTGTAAGGATTTCAGTTTGGAAACTCTAAAACTATTATACTGTTCGCTGATAAGGTCGTTATTGGAGTATGGTTCAATATTCTGGTACCCTTATTATGATATTAATAAAAAACAAATTGAAGATGTACAAAATACGTTTCTTAGAATTTGTGCATACAAGTTGGGTCTGAAAAGGAGCGATTATTCATATAACTTAGTTCTCAGCCAGTTGAATCTGTTGACTCTAGAAAATCGTAGAGTTGTAATCGACATGTGTTTTTTGAATAAAATTTTTACAAGGTATGGTGGACTGTGATAAGAGATCTTATCATTGATTGAGTTGAATGCTAGTAGACAGACCAGAGTCAGTAATGCGACATTTAGAATACCTCTTCACACAACAAATTATGGATTTTTCTCTCCAATAACTCGACTGCTTCGATGCGGAAACAAATTTCATCAAGTAGACTTATTCTGCAATTCAATAAGAGTCATGAAGACAGAACTGAATCGTTTACTGTCATAATTAAACTATACATTTTAAGTTGTTTGTTAATAATAAAGATGTATATTTATATTTATATTTATATTTCTTAATAGAATGAAACTAAAAAAAAATTAAAATTAAAATTATAAAATCTTTTTTCAAAAACATAATCTAAAATTTTATCCACCTGCCAATAGACTACGTTTTCCCATCTCCATTTGTATTTTATATTTCCAGATTCGTAAGACATTCCATCTGTAAAACTAGTTTGTACTACTCATTTGATGAAGTCACTGTTTCCGGCAGAACTATTGTTATTTTCAACAAGATAAAGTGAAAATCAAAAACCTATGCTTCAGTTACATTATTTCAAAGTTTCAGTCTGTACGGTAGTACATTAATTCACTTATCTTTTATCAGCAGCAAGATGCTATTGATGTTTGAAAAACTTATCACTTAAATCGTAATTCGTACATCCGTAAACTGTTATTCTCAATGAAAAACTGATAAGTAGTAATAAGACTTTTGATATAAGAAAGTTTTCTCATATTTATTTCTAGCACAATATTTTATTGATATAAAAGTTTCTTTTTCATCTATTTCAAATCATAAAAATGTATGCCAAACGCAAACTCATACCTTCTACAAATTCAGTTCCTTTATTCCCAGTCGATCCAAATGATGAAAAAGGCAAGGGACTCATTTTTACTTTTCGCACAGGCCATACGTTTTTTCCATTTTTTTCCTATTCCCAACGTGGATATTTCGTTGTATTTCTCCCTGTAAATTCTCGTAATTGATTTCGTCTATCAGCAAAATGACAGCGGGCCATGTATTATATTGTTTCCGTTCCTTTTGTTCGTTGAAATTGGGCCTTCTTTATTTCGTAACATTTCTTCAATAGACATCATTAAATAACTTGTCTTCAATTATTTTTTCTTCTCCTTTCTGTTCCCCCTCTTGGCTTTGGAAGATATGACATTCAGTTCGAAAAAGATGAGCGATGACCTTTTCACGTTTGATTAATTGGTGCTTTCTTTAGGACGAAAATAATGGAAGTAATGTCGATTACATTAATTGACAGGTGGATGGAAGAGATAACTCAATATACGCAGATAATAATTGTCTCCGTTCTAAAATTCTTAAATGATCAAATAGGACTCCATATAGATTCAAAATATATATCATCATATAACTCATGTAAGAATAAGCCAATAAAATCCGTGAAATTTGCATAGTTACCGCGTATTGAAAGTGAATATACCCGTGACGACGTTGTATAATCGTTTTGGTGTTTTTCCTCGCGTCAAAATGTGCATATTTTCATATCGACGACTGACAAAAAAAATTAGTAATCAAGTTTAGTAAAGTTTCGTTTAATTTTTCAGTATGGAACGCTTCGGTTATAGTTCTGGCGGTGATGTTTATTCGTTTCATCACCGTAACGAATACTTACTATTATATAGACCTAGTAACTCGACGTATTTGTTTAAAACATCAGTCGAACTGCGCTCTCGTGATGTTTCGCAAAATACGTCTCCTGACTCGGAAATATAATCGATCATTTTCGATGCTCTTATGATATTATAACTGATTATTCTTTTCGTACGATTTTCAACCAATCAGAACGATCAATTTAGTTGAGATACCTTGTATAATTTCGATAATACGTGATTATACATAGAGTAGCTCTACCAATCGAAAACTGAGAGGACCGTCAAATTTTGACGTTTATCGATAACTGTTCAGAAATTAGTCGATTCGGAGATTTTTACTTAATATACTCAACAAATAATCGTATCAAATACAATGCGTACTTCAAAATAAATACGGTTATACATCTCAAACTTCCTGCGTAATTACAAATCGTGTCAGTTTGACAGAATAATCCTACCGCTTCGCGGTCGGATTATTTAAACTGTCAAACTGACACTCTATGTAATTATGCAACAAGTTATCGATGTATGAGCCCGCTAAATGCAAAACTCTGTATTTGCAAAAAACTGAAAAACGAGGTTAATCGTAAGTTAGATAGATTCAGTAATGGACGAAAGCACTGTACAGATTGTTAGATGCACAACTTCATATTTTTACATGTTACAAGTCAGTAGATGTTAACGTCAGATGCAAAACTCTGTAAAAATATCTATGTGTCAAATGCAAAACTCCGTACTTTTAAACAACCAATCACAGGGTGCAATTGTCAACACGTGACAACTCCTGATGTGACCGCGTGTCGAATAACAACGATTTGGGAAAAATGTTCTTTTTTGATTTCGTTAGTATAATTTTGTTTTATTTCATGTTCTATGTTGCAATAAATTATAAGAAGAACCAGTAGTCAGGATTTGGGAAAAATGTTCTTTTTTGATTTTGTTGGAATAATTTTTTCATTTTATGTTCTATGTTGCAATAAATTATAAAAAAACGTATGATTTTTTTGTTATGATTGAAATTTTGATGAGAAAATTAATTTGTCTAAGTGGGTAAGTTCAATTGCAAAACTTCGTAAATTCAGCTTTCAAGTGCAAAACTCTGCGAGTGTATCTTTTATTCCTATTTTTCCAATCCGCTAGGTCATCTAGGTACAATTGCAAGGCTATTCGATTACAGTTATCGGTTACTACTACTAGAAACATTCTTCGGGTTTCTGAGAAGAGAAACATAAGCACAATACGTTTTTATCGTTTACTGTAAAATCAACAAAATGTCACATACAGAGTTTTGCATTTAGCGGTCTCTCGCCTCGTGTCAAAATGTGAATATTTTCATATCGACGATTATTTGATGTTTATCAAAAAAAATTAATAATCAAGTTTGGTGAAGTGTCGTATGATATTTTGGTGCGTGATGTGTAACACTTTGGTTATAGTTCTGGCAATGTTGTTTATTCGTTATATAATCGTAACGAACACCAATTAGAGTGAACGAAAATACCTAATCGTTATACTGACCTAGTCACTCGACGTATTTCCTAAAAATATCACTCGAGCTGTGCTCTTGTGATATATCGCAAAATACGTCTCGTGACTCGGAAGTATAATCGATTATCTTCGATGCTCTTGTGATATTATAACTGAGTAGACTGTAGGTTCTCAAATGCTGAGACTTCATGATGTACTGAATTGGGTAAAACAATTTCACTGTATTCATAGAATAAATATAGAATAACATAAACATAAAAAATTTCACTTTGTGATACATACAAAAATGAATTTGTCTAATTATGTTTAATACAACTATAAATTTCTTAAAGTAAATTTCCTTGGTACTTCTTGGAACACATAGATTTCATCACAAGGAGTATTTTCCGCGAAAAGAATAGAGTACTAGTATTCCAGCGTATAAAAAGTGAACAGTTATGAGAAAACTATCAACATAGATATTTCTTGTGTATTTTCATGGCTTTCGAAAATTTGCTAAACTCTACAGCTTCTTCAGATCGATTAAAAGTGGGACACATGGAAAAGCACAACAGGTACAAATATTCAATATAACATCTGGAAAAGATTTAACAACGATGAATTATTCATATCTAATTGGTCATTTGAAAAATTATTGGATTAATTTCAACAGCCTCTAATAAATTAAGTTTATAGCCTTTATATCCACCACTCAAACTTTCAACCTTTTTGTCAAATCGAAATTTAAAACTAGCATTGGAAACTCAGAATACCATTAGAAAACATATCAAAAATTCAAAAGTTGAAACTACACCACAAAGTAAGTCAGGAATCTATAAGCTTACTTGTGGTTCATGCCCTAAAGTATATGTAGGCCGAACTGGCAGGAACTTTGGACTTCGAACATCAAAGAAGTTACGACAAGGAAAAAGTAGATTCGACTTATGCATCACATCTCCTGGAACATATATATATATATATATATATATATATATATATATATATATATATAAATATATATATAAATATATATATATATATATATATATATATATATATATATATATATATATATATATATATATATATATATATATATATATATATATATATATGTATATATATAATGTGCTACACACAGGCCATTTAGGCCCATACCTTGGTGATGATGTTCTTCCACGCCTTCCTGTCCTCTGCTTTTGTCTTCCAGTCCTGAATTCCCCTCTTCCCTCGATCTCCTTGCGCCTCAGTATACCATCTTTTCTTCGGTCTTCCCCTTTTCCGTGATCCTGCCAGATCTATATCTATCATTTTCCTTGTCATTCTGGACTCGGGCATCCGTTGTATGTGGCCCAGCCATCCTAGTCTTCTCGATCTTATGTTCTTGCTCATTTCGTCTTCTCCAAACAGATTCTTTATTTCCTGATTCGTTCTTCTGATCCACACTCCTTCCCCCTTTTTCCCTCCTACTATCCTCCTTAGAATTTTCCTCTGCCATATGTCTATTTTAGTTTCTTCTTTCTTATTCAATATTCATGTTTCACTTCCGTAGAGAGCCGTCGGTCTTATTACTGATTTATAAAGTTGTAACTTTGTTTTTCTTGATATATTATTTGATCTTATTATTTTATTTAGTGTTCCTGCTTGTTTACTTCCTTTCATTAATCTCGCCTCTATATTCCTCTCCTCATCGCCATCATCAACGATAACTGTACCCAGATAGACATAACTTTGAACCTGCTCAAAATTCACTGTCCTCTGTCCTTTCAGCTGTACTATTAAATTTTTCATTGTTCCTTTCCTCTGTGGTGTTGTCATTTTCATATATTTTGATTTTTCTTTGTTAACTCTCAGGTTCACTACCTCTGCTGCTTCTTTTAAAGCTATACAAGCACTGTTTAGTTCATCCACTGAAGTTGACAGTAATACAACATCGTCTGCATACGCTAGCACCTGTACTGTTTGTGGTTTCAGTGTCCCACTTCTGTTTATTCCGCTTCTTCTTATTATCCATTCCAGTACTATATTGAACAGCTTAGTGGACAGTGGATCCCCTTGTTTTGGTCCGGTATTTGTCTCAAAGCTGTATGAGGTTTTTTGGTTGATTTTTATTTTCGTTCTTGTATTCTCGGGTGTCATCTTTGTGAGGTTTATTAGTTTTTTAGGTATATTGAGATCATTCATGATATTGTATAGATTCCCTCTTTCAACAGTATCGTAAGCCTTTTTGAAATCAATAAAAATGGCATATATTTGTATCTCATATTCGTATCTCATTCTTTGCGTCTGCTTCAAAGTGAATATATGGTCCATCACTGATCTTTCCACTTTAAAGCCAGATTGGTAATCTCTGAAGAGATTTTCTCCGTATTCTTTCAGCCTCAATTCTTTACCCTTTGCCATTATTTTGTACACAGTATCCAATAATGCAATCCATCTATAATTAGTACATTCGTCTTTTTTCCCCTTCCTGGAACATAATCATATTTTTCATAGTGAATTTGAGATATTACATGTAGAAAAAATAATTCACCGGTATCAAATATTTTCTTAGTGTAATATTGAATATTTGTACCTGTTGTGTTTTCCAATATCATTAACAGTTTGTACTATCTACCTGCTGAGAGATTACGTTTAGGTTTTTCCTCATTCTAATTGTATATTCATCTTTCAATATTCTTGTTGTAAAAGTGAGTATGCACTATTAGTCTAGTCAACAAGTGCTTTTTGTTCAACTTATGTTGTTCTAAATATGAGCAAGGTGGCATTCGATTTGGAATAGAATGTAGATATTTTTTGAAAAAACTGTTCCGCTCACGAAATTTTTTTAAGTTATAAACAATTGACTGAAACAAAAAAGAAGGATTTGGTTATTTGCAAATATTTCCAAAACCAATTGAGATTTTTGATATCTAAAAAACGATTTGAACAGAGAAGGAAATTTCCTAAAAGAAAGTTACAATTGCCGGAACTGTAGGATCAATAATTATAATTTTCTCGGCCGTTAAAATACGGCCGGAAACGGCTAATCTGGTTTGCACAAAACACGCCCATTTAGGACACTTTAACAACAAACATTATTTAACCATATTGAATACAAAAATTGAGAAATGAAAAAATTCAGGCAGTACTTGGATAGTTGAATGAACAATAACTCGGTGGCAAAAAAATATTTTACCGCGAGTTTTCAATTAGTTATACAATAGTTGATTAATAATTTTTGCTGCTTGAACAAGAACATTGCAAGTGTGATAGCTGTGGAACTGTAAATCTGTTGAAATTTTTCTTTCTTGGTGCTAGTTTCGAAAGGCTTAAAAAAATTTGAAAAATTTATTTTTTCAGTGTTTTATTAATACGTAGTTGCAAAATAAAAAAAATTTATAAATCATAATTTTTTTTTCAGTTCCCCTATGAACAACGCATTTGTTCATAAGAGTTTTTCATACAATAGGACGCGAAAATTTGAAAAAAACAATTTCATGCAGCTTCCGATTAGAAGAAACGGTTTTTTGAAATTAATAAAAATAGAAAAATTTTTTATTTTGCAACTATGTAAATTGTCAATAAAAGCAGACAAATTGAAATTTGTATCTATTCTGAAGCCTTTCAAAAATAGCTCCAAGAAAGGAAAAAATCTAAGACCCATAGTTGAACAGTTATAACAATTACAATTTTCATGTTCAATCCCAAAATAATTAATAATTAACAATTGCATAACTAATTGAAAAATTGTAATAAAAATTTCTTTGACACCGAATAATTGTTTATTCTTCTATCCAGTAAGCGTCTCAGTTTTCTCATACATAAATTTTTGTATTCAATATGGTTAAATGATGTTTATTGTTGAAGTGTCCAAAATGGGCGTATTTTTATCCCTCTGAGAAAATTATAAATATTGATCCTATAGTTTCGCCAGTCGAGACTTTATAATAGGAATTTTCCTCCTATTTTTGAATATTTTTTTAAATATCAAAAATCTCAATTGGTTCTTGAGTTATTTACAGAAATCCAAACCTCTCTTTTTATCTTTCACTAAATGGTTTATAACTTTTACAACTTTTGCGAGCGGAACTGTATTTTTCTTAAAAAATATCTACATTCTATTCCAAATTGAATGACACCTTGCTCATATTTTTCCGAGACTGCTGAAAAAAGAAGGAAAAAAAAGCACTTGCTGACTAGACTATATACATATGAGACTATATACATATGGGCAAAATGATTGTCATGTTAACAAAATATAGTGAAAATAGAAAACTGTGAAGTTTTATTTACAATACTATATTTAAATTTTATGAACAAGATTATATAATTATGTTACGTTTTGAGCTCAAACTTGTTTTTACATAAACAAACGTATGAAAAAAAGTAAATCTCATAACCCATATCGTTCTTTCTGAAAATGAAACTTGAATAAACTTATTAAGTCATCTTATAACGATCTAGTACGCTACGTTTCAACAAAGCCGATCGAGCGAGTCAGAACAAGCTCCTTAACGCCTGTACAGCAAACTTTCCGAACAAGTTAACTTGATTCCCGATTGATCTTTTAAACCTAATTTACAAGTTGACACCTCCGAAAGATGTTAAATAAAAAATCACCTCGAAGGCGACGTGCCGCGATTGGAAATCAGCCCTCGCGTTGGCGGCTTTAATCATCTCGAACCGTCAAGTTGGCGGGGTGCGAGTTCGCGGCTGGCGACGTTTCGACTGCGTCTTAAATTTAAACTGCTCCTTTGATCTGTTCGGCGATCGAAGTCCCGTAAAGAGCATTGAATGCGATTCTGGACAATTGTGAAAATCGCATTAGGACACAGGATCGAATAATTGTTCAGTGATAAGAAGGGAACGAAAAAACCTTTTTTAAAATCAATAGAATTCATAGTAATCATCGCTCGTGATGAATATGACGTAGACTAGATGCTGAGGACTAACGATAAACGCGACAAAAACTGAGTATATAAAAGGAGGAGGACAAGGTGAAGTAGAAGACACTGAACTACAAATAAGAAAGATAAATAGAACTAGCTGTTATAAATACCTAGGAAGCATGTTAACTACAGAAAATACGTCGAAAAAAGATATTTAAAATAGAGTTCAACAAGGAAGAAAAGTAAGTCAAGTACAAAATTCCATATTATGGTTAAAAAATATAAGAATTAACACAAAAGTTAAAATAAATGAAGCAATGATGGAGCCTATCCTAAACTATGGCTCAGAATGCTGGCAAATGTCGAAGAACGATAAGGAAAAGATAGACATTGTGCAGATGATCTTTCTAAGAAATGCTTGCCGATTATCAAGACTACAACACGTTCGAATTGAAGATATACGAAGAAGAACAGAAAGAATGTTTAGAAGTTCAGAACGAATAGGAACTAGACAACTCATATGGTATGGGCATGTACAAAGAATGAGTGACGAGAGATGGCCAAAAAGAACAATGGAATATACACCACAAAATAGAAGGAAACGAGGAAGACATAAGATATCATGGAGTGACGAAATTAGAAACAGTATGAGAGACAGGGCAATTGAAGAAAATGAATGGAGAAATAAAGATAAATGGCGGTCGAATGGGAATGGGATGCGGCAGAGGCCGTAGGAACCCCACTATATAATAATAAATAATAATAGCATTCCTCAATCAATTCAAGATGTCTAAAGGTGGTGCTCCACCAATGAAAAGTTGCCAACTTTTGTGTTGTCAACACGTGTTGGTGAAAATTTTTTTTGTAAATGTAGGTCTCCACCAAAGAAAAAAAGCTAACTTTTATGTTGTCAACACGTGCTGGTGACAAAAGTTTCTGTAAATGTGGGTCTCCACCAAAGAAAAAGCCCACTTTTATCTTGTCAACACGTGTTGGTGACAAAAGTTTCTGCAAATGTGGGTCTCTACCAAAGGAAAAAGGCCAACTTTTGTGTTGTCAACACGTGTTGGTGACAAAAATTTCTGCAAATGTGAATCTCCACCAAAGGAAAAAGGCCAACTTTTGTGTTGTCAACACGTGTTGGTGACAAAAGTTTCTGCAAATTCACATTTGCAGAAACTATCGACAATGTTATAGAGGTTGAAATATTCTATCAATTTTAGCAAAAATATATTCTAATGAAACAACCTACGTACGTCGAGTGCCAAGTGAATTTATTAAATTAAGACCTTTGCAGTGAAGCAACAAATAAACTGGAAGTATATTCATTCAATCTTCAGCTGCCTAGAATGTCACAATTATATGTGGCAACCGTCAACATAAAAAGTAAATATTTCAAGTTTGAACAGTTCCAAGACACCCCACTGTATATATATATATATATATATATATATATATATATATATAATATATATATATATATATATATATATATATATATATATATATATATATATATTATATATATATTTATATATATATTATATATATATATATATATATATATATATATATATATATATATATATATATACATATATATCTATATTGCAGTCTTTTCAGAACTCAGTTCACCTGAAGTGATTCCATCGTAACTTGAAAGTCGGTTCGCCATTTCTTGAGCAAACATCTTCTGGCTTATTTAATTGAATGATACTCTGAGAATGGATCCTCCGCAAGAGGATAATTGGCGAAATACCGATCCGTAACCCGAATCCGGTGTGCAAAATATGCGCCTCTCTGACGACTGCCAACGTGTGAAGTGTCTGTATTGTCTACTAATTAAATTTCTCTTACCCTTACTCGATCTTCAGGATTCCTACATATTATAAGTGACAGCTGATCTGAAGATCTGACGCGAACTAGTATTGCTTTACAGCCAGGTGCGTAGACGAGAAAATGATCGAGAGCTTTTCGGCAAACATAGTGGTCAATAACTTTTCCAAATTTCTTTTAGTACAAAAAATAGATCAGTTGGTGGAATAAATGAAAATGAAGTATTCAACACGGTATTGAATATAATAATTAAAATAAAATTGATGCTATTTTAGTCGGTTGTAGTGTTTGTCTTTGGATACCTTCGAAGAGAGCTAGGTGTCTATTTTTTCACGTCTAGAATTCTTCGATGCTTCACACAATAATGGCGAATAATAAAACTATGTCCACTCACTCCAAGGACCAAAGACATTCAATATTATTATGTATCATCTCCTGTGTAATATACTTGGTACACTCCAAATGGAGTGACTTGTTAAATGAGTTCTTCTTACTGATATATCTTTTCATAATCTCTTTCTTTAACAGCCTTTGCTCATCCACTCCTGGTAGAGGCCTCCATTTACCTTCTCCACTCCAACCTATCTTGTGCTATTTGGTACCAGTTTCTTCCTATATTTTCCTTGATATTGTCAATCCATCTTTTTTGCGGTCATCCGATACTTCTCTCAGGAAAGCCTGAGTATCCATTGCAGTAACTGCTTTTTCCATCTTGTATTGTCTTGCCCAGCGATATGCCCCACCCAACATCATTTATAGTGGCGATGCGCCTCACTTTATCTTCTACTCTTATTCGAGCTCGTATGTCTTCGTTTCATAGGTCGCCTCCCAGGATAATCCGTACCATCGCTCTTTGTACTCTTCGAAGTTTGTTAGTGGCTTTTACAGTTAGTGTGGTTGTTTCCATTGCATATGTCAGAACAGGAAGGATGCAAGTGTTGAAGACCTTAGCTTTAAGATGTACAGGATTGTCAGGATTTTTATCCACCAAATACCATCCACGCCATCTGATTCGTCTAATTACTTCCGACTGCATGTTTTCCTTGACAAGTTTTATTTGGTGACCTACTGATGACGTACTGATCAACCCTTTCAATCACACTATCCCCCACATATATTTGTACTTCATCAGGTGAAATTATCTTGGTATTAGTTAGGTTCATGCTTAACCCAGTTTTTGCTGAAGTGTCTTTTAAATCAGTTATCATTTCCTGTAGTTCTTTTAGATTTGTACTTATAAGAACCACATCATCAGCAAAGCGAAGAAGACTAAGGTACCTGCCATCTAGAGTTATTCCTTTTTGAGCCCAGTTTAGTTGTTTAAAAATGTCTTTCAGAGGCATTGTAAACAGCTTTGGAGAGATTGTGT
Source organism: Cynegetis impunctata (assembly GCA_030704885.1). Lineage (NCBI taxonomy): Eukaryota > Metazoa > Arthropoda > Insecta > Coleoptera > Coccinellidae > Cynegetis > Cynegetis impunctata. The sequence goes on along the minus strand of JARQZK010002268.1, from coordinate 238,375 downwards.
ATTCTTGCCTCACCCTCCGTTTAACAGGTGTTTTTTGAGTTTCCAGGTCGTCCATAATATGAGAGGAGATTATATGATATAATTAGTGGGAATAAAATTTTATACTACTTTATGAGTAGACTGCTAGGTCGGAGAAGAGTGAGATTTGGTAGAGTTAAAGTTCATGAAGAGAAAAATTACAAAAACGTAAATTTATACATAATTATGTGATAAAAATACAATTACTTGAATATCTGAAAAAAGAGGTTTGAAGAAAGAATAGTCCGGCTCCTTCGCCATTTTATATAAATATCATACTTTGGACAAGAAAATTGTAGGAGTGAGTACGTAACCTCCTTGAAGCATTCCCAGATTTTGGAGCTGTTCACTAGAAGACTGGAACTTAGAGCCGAGTTGTAGATGGCGCACTAGTGAAAACATCTCTGATAAGGGGCGCAGTAACCATAAAGTCATCAGACATCTAAGAAATTTCGAAAGTCTGGTTGTCTAGAAGGTCCAAAACTGATTTAAAAAAGATTCTTGCTGTTGACTTTCGAAACGCTGCAATATACCTTCATTTCCGGAAAAAATACGACTTAAACAAGAATGATAAACCAAACCCACAATTTTTTCGGTTCTCTGACCACTGTTTAAACAAAAGTTACTCAACATACTGAAACAGACTGGACTGGTATATCATACTTCTGAGTATAAGCTGTTATTAAATAATCTTGAACCTAGTTTCTCTTCGTTGATACTTATTTTATCAACCGTTTTCAAATGTAACCGACCACATATTTCATGGCATTAGGAACGCATTGATCTATTTATTAAACTCCGTATTCTGAATCTGAATATCAATAGTATTTTGATCAAGTTACCGCTGTTTCTGTGCAACAAAACTATATACATATATATATATATATATATATATATATATATATATATATATATATATATATATATATATATATATATATATATATATATATATCAAAGCGAACTACCTTTGTTGTACGCAATTAATTCAGACATTTTAATAGATGAATTGAAAATGATTGAAATTAGTTCAACATATTTTGATACACTGCACCATTTTCCGATACACTGCACCATTTTCAGATACGAATAGAAAGTTACAAATTCAGGTATATCAGAAGATATGCAGTATACCAAAACGCTTCATACTTCTTAAATTAGTTTTGTGTAAATTTAATAAATGTTGAATTAACAATAATATTTTAGTTATTTATATACCAAGTGCGTTATATAGATTCTAACGCCTGTATGTTGCCCGGTCATAACGCCCTAAGGCGTTATGAGTGTATTTATAGCAACCGTATCTAAGGTAAAATAAATAAATAATGTACAAGTGAAAATGTAAATATATTCAACCAAGTATTGACCTATTATGATACCGAATAGCCATCATTATTAAATAAATATGGTTATGGTCGTGAAAAATTCAATGACACAAAGCTGGCTGTTTATTAAGTTTGCAATTTTTTTAAAAATTAATGAACACCATATTCACTTCAATATTATTCATGAGGTCGGTTTTCTAACTCAAATGGCTTGTTATTGATAAGAAAAGGCAAGCAAGTATGTATATATATATATATATATATATATATATATATATATATATATATATAATATATATATATATTACATACATATTATTATATATATATATATATATATATATATATATATATATATATTTATGTACAGGATCGGCAAATTTCGATGTTTGTTAGAAGTAATACGGTTACGATAAGTAATATACAGGAATGGAGGTCGCATTGAGACAAATTCTTTGGCAATAACAACAATTTTTTTCCGCAAACGTCAAAAAATGACGATTTGATTTTTTTAACCTCAGTTCTCAATGTTGAAGTTTGATTTCACAGACGTCCTTTAATCTTCACTTTTTCGTCCGGTCGTAAGCGTACAAAAAATTACACTTTTTTGTACTCTCAAGGTAATATCAAGAACGTCGAGCAGCGTACAGTTGGGTTCCGAGTCCGACATAATGTAATCTGTAGAAAGAATTTTATACATTTTAATACAAGTCATTTCTTAATACTCGGGTACTTACTAAAAACGCACAGTCCTATAATGCGTAGATAAGTGACTTCAAATATTTCTGACAATTATTCTGTTGAATTGTCAAATTTGTGTTGCCTTGACATCTACAAAACCAGTAAGCAAAGCAATCTAGTTTTACGTTTCTTCACATCTAATGCCCGCCACATACGCTACGGTAGACCGGAGAGGTCTACCTGTGCAGGTATACCTGCGCAGGTAGACCGGAGCGTATGTGGGAGTAGTATTTCCAAGTTTTTGAACCTGCGCAGGCGACCGGAGCAAGATCGAAAATCAATTTTTTTTACGGTGTACCTGAGCGTGTGTGGATGTATTCCGGTCGCCTGCGCAGATCGCGTCATTTTTTTCTATTGTCACACGTCAATGCATGAAAATGGCTCCGTCAGATTTAACAAAAAAGTTATTAAAGATTTTATTGAAATATATAGGACTCATCCATGTCTTTGGCAAATAAAACTTCAAGAGTACCATGATAGAGACAAAAAAGAAGCCTCTTATAAATTACTAATAGCAAAATTGAGAGAAATTGAGGCAGATGCGACAAAAGCAACACAAGGCCTATAACATGTTTCAGGAATAATTTCTCCAAGCGCTTGAAGTGAAATAACTGCTGAAAATTTTAGGTGCTCGTAATTTCTGCCTGTTGCTAGAAATCTCAAAGTAACAGTTCATCTTTCATAAGGAGATATACTATTTCTCATAACTGTAACTTGTTTTTTTTTTTTTTTTTTTTTTTTTTTTTTTTTTTTTTTTTTTGTTTTTTGGAGGCTCCGTGGCTGAGCGGTATAGGTAACGCTATGCCGTCTTCGTTGACGGAGTTGGTGGGTTCGATTCCCACCGAGTTCTTGGGTGTTCGTATGCGTTCTGAGATTTTAGTGGTTCCCCTCATTTAGTATTTGATGGCTAAATGTCCAGTGTTGACGAAGCCTAATTGTTCGGAGACGGGCGTGGTGAGAGGCACACGTCCTCCTCTTTTAAAAAAAAAAAAAAAAAAAAAAAGTATCTTTTTTTTATCATAGGAGTAACCATTGTAAGTAATTTCAGGAATGTTTTTTCGTCCATTCTGAGATAATTTTTAAAATCTTCAGGTTGGAATTTCAATTCATTCAATAAGTTGACGTGACTATAAGTTCGCCTTTTCAATACCCAAAGCTTACACCATTTTTTTCGCATCCTTTCCACTGTTTTTTCATATTTTTTCTTCAAAATAAACGCTAGGCCTATCAATGCCAGTATGTCATCGTCTTCAATCGATGACATCGGGAAAAGAAATGAAAACCGCTACGG
>JARQZK010002268.1:142500-230000 GCA_030704885.1 Cynegetis impunctata | reverse complement strand
TTTCCTACTTTCAGTTTCTGAGATATCGATCGATGCACCACCTATATATATATATATATATATATATATATATATATATATATATATATATATATATATATATATATATATATATATATATATTATATATATATATATTATATATATATATATATATATATAATATATATATATATATATATATATATTATATATATATATATATATATATATATATATATATATATATATATATATTTTTTATATATATATATATATATTAGATATATATATATATATATATATATATATATATATATATATATATATATATATATATATATATATATATATATTCTTATAGGAAGATGATAATATGTTGAGAAATTCATGAAAAATTGATGATCGATCAATCGGCCCTCTGACAGAGCTTATTTCATGAAACCTCACGACGTGGTGCCTAAGTATGAGTATAAAGTGACATAAGTCTTCAGTGTTTGGCACTTTTATTTCGCCTAAATTGGGATACCTATCGTTTTGGATGGATGGCGTCTGTCATTATTGCTCTTCTTAGAAACTATGCTTTCATCGTCTGTGACACTGGCGTCAAATATTTTAACATTCTTCCTTGAAAGATGAATGAGAATTCCATGTCGATTAGCTTGAATTTTTCAGAGTAATATACTCTTTGTCACTCTGTTTCTGTTTAGTGCAGATAAATAAATAAATAAATAAATTATATATATATATATATATATATATATATATATATATATATATATATATATATATATATATATATATATATATAATCTCTTGATAATTATTAGCAATAACAGGCTGGTTGACCAAATCTCCCATACCGGAGAGTTCAAACAATAAACCACAAATAAGTGATTTTCTTCCATAACAGAGGATTTTATTTATTAAACTATTTTCATCTCCAAATTTTCAATCCAATACTTAGCTACGCCGTTCTGATGAGGACCAAAGAGTCCGAAACACGTGTCAACGGCTGCTTCCATATAAACGTTCTATACCGATAATTCTACTCTACTTTTTTAATATTTTCCCGTGACTAATTTCTTTCTGTTGAATAAATAGTACCCTATTATTATTATTTTCGAACATTACATAGGTAAAGGTTTCTGTAGTTTCCCTTGCCTTCTAATAATAACAATTTTGAATGTTAATATTAGACTGAAAGAATTTTTTAACAAGACAGATCAATCTTATCTATTCAATTTTTTCAAGTCAATAAATGTCAAAGAATTTTCAATTTTTTCAAAAGTTTTGAATAACTATGAATGTCATAGTGAAACGTCAACTTATTAATTAAATCGAGTTTTTTAAGATTCAACCAGCCTGTTATTGCTAATAATTATCAAGAGATTAAAAATAAATCACAGGCAACAACAATTCGAATAAATATATATATATATATATATATATATATATATATATATATATATATATATATATATATATATATATATATATATATATTCACTTTTTATAATTGTTGTTAATTCAGTTCGTTTCTTGAAGGTATATAACTTAAAAGAACATTATATTCTTCCTTTCCACTGATGCCACAAAAAGTAAAAAAAAAAAACTTACTATCAAACAATTTTAGAATTTAATCTAAGGAATCGAAATTTCAAGTTGTATCAGAGAGTAAAACAAAATAATTTCAAATTTTCAAAATCTCTGAAAATCTCTCCAGATTACCATATTGAGATGTCGCACATTCGTTTGTCGTTTGTTCTCTAAGGAACCATTTCCATCTGTTCACACCGTAACTCTACAAGAAAGACCCGAAACGTTAACAATTCCGTTTGAACATACCAAAGCTAGCCATTAGCGAATGATCTTAACACTACCGAGAGAGGGCAGCACATTAGTGCTAGCGAGTATCTCATCGTCATAGCAGGCACTGGAATGCAAGACTTGCTTTAATTAAGAATAAGAATGTCATTACGGGACCCCATGACGATTCGCAATTGTCTCTGCATATTCGGTGTACTGAAAGGTGCAGAAAGCGTAATGAGTGTAATGTATGTTAGGAGAACTTTGACACACACACAAAATACAGGTGGGCAAGAATACTGTTCACTAAGCGGAGATCAACATGATGAAGTAAGTATCTGCTGTGTTGAAAAAACACATTTCTTCAATTGTTTTTCTCTATCCTTCGTATATATTGATGATGATAATACTGATAATTATGTTCATACGTTGGCTAAAACAAGCATGAACTCGCCATAATAATATGTATAAAATCTGAATACACATATAAATAAAAACAAACAAATATATCTACAACTTAAGTATAAACCAGTTACAAACACAAGCATACAATTATGTGGAACAAAATTATTCAAATGAATTAAATGCATGACTTAATAGAAAACGCTTTGGCTCCTTTTTTAAAGTTTTTAATACTATGATTAACAAAACTAAATTTGATTTTACTACGTTTATTATCACAAAATATTTTGAAACATATAACACTGCGATTGCAATTTCGGTCACTAGACCATCATCGGGCAGATTGAGTTAAGAACTGAATACAAAATAATTATAGATTTGCGCTTACGGGTGGGAAAGGATTATTGTAGGTACCTAAATAGACAAGAGGAACATATTTCAAGAAGGGCTAATCGAGTGAATTTCACAAATTGGTACAATACAATGTTCTTAGAAAAGTCATTATTGTTTAAATACACTAAAGATAGGAGAATATATCAAGTCAATCTGGTCGTTCAGCAAGATATCTTTTGCATTATTATTGAGTTTAAAAATTTCTAATGATTCTAAGTAAGTAAGTTTGGTTACTTTCGGTAATTTGTGCATGATTTGAAAATTATCTATTTGTGGAAATGGGTGGTGGTTTTCACGGCAATGATTTGAAAACGTTGAATCCGTTTTATTTTTCAAAAAAGATTGTTGGTGTTCTTTAAATCTTGTCTTGAACGATCGACCAGTCTGACCTATATATACTCCTTTACATACAGGACAAATCAACTTATGAACTCCTGAACTTTCAAATTTTGAAGTGATATCTTTGGCATTGAATAAAAATCCTGAGAGTTTTTTCTTAGGTTTGAAAGCAATTTTAATATTACATTTAGGTATGACATTAGCAACTTTTTCTGTTAGAGGACCAAAATATGTTAAAGATGTAAATTTTTCCGATTTTTCTACTTTTAATTGGGGATATATGCTGTTGTACGCTAGTTGATTACGTTTCTTGTTTACCATTTTATCTATCAAACTTGTATGAAAACCATTATTTGACGCAATTAGTTTTATAGTCGAAATTTCTTTCGCTAAATTTGTTACGGATAATGGAATTGAAAACGCTCTGTGGATCATTGAATTAAAAGCTGAATGTTTATGGGAAAGAGGATGATTTGAATCCGACGGAATACATATATCCGTGAAAGTTGGTTTTCTATATATATATAGAAAACCAACATGGAATGTCAAAATTCCATGTTTTCTGAAAAGATCTCGACAATTGTCTCTATATTTCAAACTAAGCTTCGCTCGAAGTGCTATTGTTTGACCCAAGAAAATTGCTTCCTCACCAGCGCAACAACCCCAGAATATAATTCCATAAGATAGTATAGATTATATTATGCTATTTACATCGCTCAACAGCAAACAAAAATTTTTCCATAAGAAGGCAATAATATTTTTTTAATTCAATATGGCTATATAGTTTTGGTTAGCTGGAAATATAAGAAAATCTTCATTTGTTTCAGGGTACACTTTTGAATGAACAAGTTTTCATAACATTGTCTATAAATGCTTTCATTTAATTTATTTTTTCTTTATTTGAGAAAATATTCAAAATTATTCTGTCAGTGTAGAGAAAATCTAGTATTAATATTTGTTTAACTCTATGAAATCAGGAACAAAATACAAATCTTTTTAATAATTTCTTCGAAATAAAATTGAAACCCTTTCGAAATAGGTAAATACTTGTAGGCCATCCTGTTGTTTCGAAGAAATTTACCATCTCGCTCTCACTCGCCTTTAACAGGACTCCAGAGGACTGAGTGAGACGTTTAACCAAACTGAAACAGGAACAAACGTGTCTTGTTGCTCGTTGAACCCAGTTTCAACAGAATAATGTACTGCTTTTCGGAGGGTTGTTAATATTTATCAAAACAACGTTAAAAGGCGGAATTCTACTTGAAACTGCAATTATTATAACGAAAGGAGGTGTTTCCATTAGGGTTGGCATATGCAAGAACAGAATTATTCATATTTTTGTCATAATGATGTTTCTTCAGTCGGTATGTACTCTGTACCTGGGATTTCTCAATATTTCTTGGGATATTATGCCCTAACTACTCAATTCAATTTTACTATTCAAAGTGTCCTTTCATTTTTTATTGTGCTTTGGTGTACACATGAATAGAAAACAAGAGGTATGATTTCCGAATTGAAGTTTTTAATCGACTCAAAAAAATCTCCAACATTTTTTATCGAAAGACAATATTAGTCGTGACTTGGAATGGAATTTATACATCAATATTCGATATATATATTTAAGCCATATACATATTCGTGTAAACAATTGTTTCCAGAATTAGGAATACTAACATTTCCTTCATTATTTATTTTTACATCAATAATGCATGTTAAAAAGAATATATACAATTATCCAATTTCCAGAAACACTAGTCAATATGAGTTGAGAGCAAATTTAAACTTGGAGATTCCTAAACACAAGCTCTCAAAAGTAGCCAATAGCCCTTTAGTTTTACCGATTAAATTTTATAACAAATTACCAACAGAAATAAAAAAGATTCAGAAATACACCTCTTTTAAAACTATGCTGAAAGATAACTTTATTAGGAACACGTTTTACTCTGTTAACCAATTTATTAATTGCAACGTCTCTGACCTTTTACCAAAGTTAAGGAAGGGATAAAAAGTATATATATGTACATATTTAATAATTTTTAATAATGTGTACTGTATGTGATAATTTTGTGATTTTATTTTTTACTTTTTGTGAAGATAGGTACTTTGTAGATATTACGCTATATATTTTGTACATTTTGACATTATCCTATACTTGTAAAAGTCCATGGAAATAAATGATTTGTATTTGTATTTGTATTTGTATTTGTATATAATTTCATTGGATGGTTTATTTTATAAACTTTGACTTTATGAAATCATATTAACGTTTTCGTAAACTTGAGCTAACATACAACTTACATATTGGGATTGCAACTTTACGGAATGATATATTTTCTGAAAATTGAGTAAAAGGGCCGATTTCATAAGGAGATTAAGTAAGATACTTGAGACTTGAATTTCCTGCTGTCACAGTCCAAATGTAGATCAGGAGTTTAAATTATATTTAATTCTTTAAATCCAACAGTTTTCACTTTCAAAGGTTTCTAAAGTTTATTATAAATTTACGATGGCGGAGGACATAGATCGGTACGACGTCAAAGTGACATTTTTTTTTCTTCCGATGGTGATATCACCATCATTGATCTGATCACGTTTGTGTCCAAAAAATGGCAGACTTTTATCTGTTCCCGTCTCCATTGTGAACTGTATATTGTTGTTAACAGAGTTGAAGATCTCAGTTAGACCTGTGTCGATCGTGATTGATCGAATCTTTTCGATTCGATCGCAACCTATACACGAGTGATCGAATCACGAATTTCTAAAAGACCCGATCTTATTTAACCCGATCCCGATTTACTTGACAAGACTAACCAAATTGCACTTTATTTTCATATGTTTTTACACAACAGCATATAACTAATTGCTTGCTGATACAATCGTTTACATGCTTTCATTCATCGCACTCTTTCTCGTGTTGTTTTGAATTTTGACACGTTATCCAAAAGGAACCGAGTTTTTCAGGAACGCTCGCGTAGAAGAGTCGCGACCTGTCGATCTCTCAGTCTTTTGGGTCGCGAACTCGATCGATCGCCTCTTGATCGAGATCGAATTCAGTTTGAGATCGAATCAGTGATATGCTGATATATGTACTGTCGATCTCTCTGTCTTTTGGGTCGCGAACTCGATCGCGTCGTGATCGAAATCGAATTCAGTTTGAGATCGAATCAGTGACATACGTAGGAATGACCCGCGACACGTGATTTTATATTCAGATTTTGCTTGCGTGTTTTAGTGAACTTAGTTGATATTATCGTCGTCTCCTCTATCCACATTTATATACATTAATGAAGCGTCTATCTATAATAAGAAAAGCTCTTTAAAACCGAAAAGAGCCTCTCAAATTTTATTTCTTAATCACAATTTGGAGTGAATTATCATTTTTGATATTAAAAACTATTAGTTATTTCCTTTTTTAACATTTTTATGTTGTTTTTTACTCATGTAGGTTATCTTATTAGTATATATTCTACCCGGTTCACCGGTTCAGCATTCGTCATTCGTTACAAAGGTACTGCGACCTGCGACCCAAATGATCGAAATGATAGAATCTTTTTAAACCGATCACCATACGAATGGGTCATGATCGATCCGGGTCTCGACAAATGATCGTTCGGCACAGGTCTAATCTCAGTGTCAAATCTCCGCTGTTAATTGGGATCTCACAGATGATATCATCGACATATCTATTAATAAAATGTATTTTGAATGGAAGTTTATCTTCTTTAGTAAGTGATCTAACATTATTTTTGCTAAAATGATGGGGGATCCCGTCGGGGTACCAAAGGTTTGTTTATAATGACTTTTATTAAAGGTGCAGTAGGTGTTTTTGAATATAAGTTTGATTATGATCAAAAATCTTTCTTGTGGAAGAGATGTCTAGCTTTTAATCTTTTGCCATTCCATTTTAATTATGTCCATAAACAGATCGAATAATATGTTTGTGAAGAGAAATATGACGTCCAGTGAGACTCGTATATAGTTTCTGGTAACATAGTATTGCGAATCATACTGACAAAGCAACATGTGTCTCTGATATTGAAGCTATCGTTATCCTCCTCATTGAAAGCCTCACGTAAATATTTCGATAGGAACTTGGAGATGTCGTGAGTTACAGAATTCACTTAACTAATGATGAGGTGTTATTGGAATATTCGGTTTTTGGATCTTCGGTAAGTAGTACAATTTGGAGGAGGTCGACTTGTATTTGGTCAGTTTGCGGGCTAGTTCTTCAGGAATCTCTTTATTGTGTTTTAGTCGTTTGATCAAATCATTATTATTTTTTTGAGTTGACATCATGGAGTCCTTCTGTATCTTTTTATATGTTTTTGGGTCCTGTAGTAATTCCTGAATTTTTCTATTATGGTCATTTTTGTTCATGGCCACTGGCCGCCATTGTGCAAACTTTATCAGATTGTACGGTTAACAGCTCAGTATGTGGCTTTTTAAAATATCTAACTTCATTGTAGGTTATGTGTAGAATAGATAGTTATATATTTGAATCCACAAGCTTTAAATTATTCTTGCCTCTGCTCTATTGGTACTTATTCGTGTTTTTTATCAATAACAGGCCACTTGAGTTCGAAAAATGACTTTATTGATTAGTTAACATTTCGTCACACAATTCGTGATTTTCTCTTCAAAGAATGAAATCCTTTGGGAGTTCATGAATTTAACAAAATTTTAAGAGCCAAACAACAGATAACTTTCCATTAAATTTTTTGCGTCTGCAGCCCTATTCAGTAACTAATTACGTGGTTTCTATTAACATCTAATATCAGCATACCTGACTGTTGATTTAAGATAAAATAGCAAGTAATTAGAAGTAGGTTTGTTATGATAATAGAATAGGACTGTGCAAGATTCAAATTTTTTTAATTGATTTTGTTTTCGAGAATCACATCTTCTCCATAGAGTTCTAATGAAAACAGATGACGGCATGAGAATATAATAGCTTCTTCAATGATTTTCGAGTGATGCAGTTTTCACGGACCCAAAATATGAGACAGTTAACTCCCTGAAGGGGTCCACGTGCACAACTTACTTTTCCCGCTAATTAACCCTTCATCACAAAGTGAAATTACCCCAAAGAAGTATGGTTATTTAAAACACATAGCTTAATTTAAATATACGGCAACATCAGAGTAGTCAGGAAAATTTTATTATATCCAAACAAACTTCTAAATTAGATAAAAGTAGAAATTTCCATCATAGATATAATTTAGAGGAATGGAGAGAGGACCGAAGACTTTTCGTGCGCCGGTTTTCAGAAAATTAATTTATAACCTAGATGGCGCTGATGACGGCGGCTACTGTTTTTGCTTTATTTATTCGTCCAGGTCCACAAGGTTGGCTAATTGAAAATTATTGCAATTTGCGACGAAAGACAGAAGGATTCCGTTAATTTCGGGGACATTTCGACGTCGCGTTACGTTGTCTTTTTTCGTGTACCGTGAATTTTACCGTGGGGAGCGTATTGGATTAATATTCATTTGTTTCGACGATTTTTTCGGGTCTGTCACATCGTTTGCTTGTATACGTGAGGGATGGTTTCAAAAAAAATTACGCAGAATTTGGCGGTTGAACGAATTTATTAATCGGGGGTGTGTTTATAGGGGTTCGTCGCGTATTTACGTTAGCGGAAGGTATATTTTCTAATCAGTGGTTCATATATTCGTGATTCAATTTGAGGTGACACGCACAAAGAAATTTTGAACAGCGTATGGAGACGTGATAAATGATTACCTTGAAATTTTTAGGTATACCAAATAATAACTTTCATTAGTCGTTTTAGCTTGGGCAGATACAAAGGACCGCGTGTCTAAGTGTGACCGGAGCTATGCGAACAACACCAACTAGGGCAATAGAGGTGATGCCAGCCACCTTTGGATATTTATCTACAAGAAGTGGCCTTGGCAACTATGGCACGCCTTGAGACTATTGGTATAAAGCCAGAAGTAGGATGTGGGGAGACTAGACGTCGCCTGTGGCTTGAGGCTACCAACACGATGCCCCTGCTACAGGTTAAGGCAGACAGCATTCCCCCGCGATTTGTTTTTGATAAACCCTACTCAATACACACAAACAGTGGAAATGAGACCTCCGATGAAGGAACGATCAATATTTTCACGGACGGATCAAAGCGAGAAAAAGGAGCAGGCTGTGGAATATATTCGAGACACCTGCGATTTCAACTTAAGTGGACCATGGACAAATGTGCCAACATGGTTCAGACAGAGCTAACGGGCATAACCATAGCCGCGAGCGAGATTACTCGTAGGAACATAACGAACAAAACCATTAAAATCTACACAGATAGTAGACAATCGTTACTGGCCCTGAAGAATCATAAAATAACTTCACAGTCACTCTGGGAATGCCATCAAGCACTTGCGGGTGCAGCCCATACAAACCAACTTATGGTGTGCTGGGTTGAAGGCCACTCGAGATGCAATGGCAACAAAAAAGCTGACGAATTGACTAGAAAAGCAGCCGGCCTGAACATATTCGGTCCTGGCCCTTCCAGCCTACTACCGCTGACAGCAAAGTCACAAATGATGAAAGAGAACAAAAATTCAAAATCCTATGGGATGAAACAACCACCTGCAGACTTGCCAGGGAACTTTTGAATTATCCCAATAAAGATGCAGCAATGACTTACCTGGCGATGCCCAGAGGAAAACTACGCAATGTCGTGGGAATTTTAACGGGACACTGCCAACTTCGGAAGCCCTTATTTAATATGGGATTACGCGACACACCTCTCTGCAGAGGCTGTGAACAGGAAGACGAGACGGTACAACATGTCCTCTGTGAATGCCCCGCTGTCTTGTCACTCCGAGAATCCATTCTGGGTGAACGGTGGTCAATTTTAGCCACCTTGAGGTGCAATCACCCTCTTTTTCAAACGACTGGGATGGTTGGGAGCCTAGGCTGGTGATGTTCCCGGGTAGGATGCACAAAGGGCCCAATGGGGCCTAAGTGCTGTGGTCTCGACTGCACTCCCAAAAATACAGAATAATAGTCGTTTTATCCCATAAAATACATACTATTGTAGTGTATCGAAGGAGAGTAGTCAAGTTCGGGAGTAGTTTTTCTATCCGTATCATAAGTACCTCCTGGACCACGATTTTTTCATTTCTGATATATATATATATAGATATATATATATATATATATATATATATATATATATATATATATATATATATATATATATATATATATATATATATATATATATATATATATATATATATATATATATATATATATATATATATATATATATATATATATATATATATATATATATATATATATATATATATATATATATATATATATATATATATATATATATATATATATATATATATATATATATATATATATTATTTATATATATACAGGCCATTTATTTCAGCTGATCCCACTATTGCTATCTCGGAAACGGAGAGACCTACAAGGTCAGTTGAATTGGATAAAAGTTTCCAATTTTGGGGAGCAATAATAAGCATTTTTCAGATCTTCAATATCGATGTTTGTTTCTGAGATATTCGCCAAAAATTAAAATAGTCGAATTTCGTGTTTTGACTCTTCCGCCTCCATTTCGAATGATATTAAAAAAGTCAATGATGTTTCATATTCTTTATAAACTGATATGAACCAATTTTCAATGCGACATTTCGTTCATTATATTCCATTATCAATTTTATTTTTTCAAATATGGGCCTCTACATTTTTTCAACAATTTTGGTAGCTACTGTTGTAACTAATTCAGCTATTAATTACAATACATGTATTTCTCGACTTTTTTCTCCGAAAAAACATCATCAATATTTGGTCAAACAATTTCCGTTAGTGTAGTCTGAAAAAGGTAGAAACCAAAATTTTAGAACTCAAAGATACATCTTTTGAAATTTTGAACGTGCCTATGCATTCAAGGGTTTTTGTATGAATATGAAAGAACTGTTCAAAAGCCAACATTTATGAAGCATAAATATTTGTTTATGATGTCTTCCGGCAAATAGAAATCTTGGAGAAAAAATTCTGAGAGTACTGAAATGGATTTATTATTTCAAAGTGTATGAACGGTGTACAAAATTGGCTTAAACCTTTGATGTCTTGTCTATCGTTAACAGTGTCTTCTGAATTCATTTTTATTTGGATCATTTCATAAATTTCTCTGTGACTTTGTTTTGGTTCTGTTATCAATAATCTAGTTGCGTCGTAGTCAAAGTCATGTCCATTATGTGTCTTGTGTTTGTTAACACTTTCAGTGCTCATGACGCGGATCCGCGTTTACTGTACGGTTTTGCCGAGTGCGCGCGCCGTGGCTCCGCGTTTTGAACATCGTTCGCTTTGATGGTTTAGTTTTAGTTTAGTATTCATTCAGCACTGGAGCGAAGCGTTTGAACTACGAGGAGCACTTTGGTAAACCTTAGTAGAATATAAATACGAGTGCAGTTTTTAATTCGCATTTTTTTGTTGATTTTGAAGTTGGATGGAGGATAATCAGCCAAGTTGTTCACGCCCTAAACGGCAAAAATTGATTGTAAAAAATCCAGAAAGGCTTACGGAGGTTGAACTGGAATATATTAGATATGATGGTTTATACTGGTGCTCTCGACTCTTTAGGCGGAAAAGGTCACTCGAAAAAGGTTTGTTATGAGCTGATGAAGAACCACTTTGGATGTGGCCAATCACTTTATATTGACAACTTCTATACAAGTATTGAACTAGCTGAGGAACTATTAGGATATAATAGTTATATTGCACGGGAACATTAAATGTAAAGCGAAAAGGTATTCCTGTGGAGTGAAAGGATAAATTTAAAAAAAGGTGAGATTGTATCAAAGTATCAGCGAGGGCATCTTAGTGGGAAAGTGGAAAGACAAAGAGAGGTGTTATATTTATCCTCAGAGTTTGAAAATAACATGTCAGAAATTGAGACAGAAGAGGGCAAAAAGCTGAACAAACACTTACGCAATTTTAGAGTATAATAAAAATTGTGCGGTGTTGATCATACAGAATCAAATGCTCTCATATTACGCCTGCGAAAGGAAAGACAATCCGATGGTCCAAGAAGGTAGCGATACCACATTTTTCAGGTTATGCTACTGAACTCGTATTATTGTCTTTCAAAAGATTTTCTGGTAGAAAGATGTCCTATATGATTTTCGGCTAAACGTATTGGAAAGCTTCTTGAAAGAAAAAGGGTATACTTTCAACCTCAATAATAAAAGAAAGACAACTACTTTCCACTAAGATAACTTCAAAAATACAAAAGGGTGAAACTAAAAGGAAAAGATGCCGAATATTATCAGGAAAAAAATCTAAGAAAAGATACTATAGTTTGAGATGCCCTACCCTGTCTGTTATTAAATAGAACCTGGTTTGTGCCCAGGTGAATGTTTTGGCAGCATAATCATTCATAGTTTTCTAGTTTTAATGAGCCTTTACATTTTTTGATATTTTGTGTTCATTTCATTTATAGTTTGATTCTTGTTTTATGTATTTTATTCAATAAAAGAGTTTTGCGTTTTATATATTTTTTTTTTCTTGTGAAACTCAGCAAATCGAAAAATCGCGGATCTGCGTGATTCCGCATGCAGGGATGAAATTACTACCACAGTGCTTCATGACGCGGATCCGCGATTACACAAAAAAATATGAAATGTGCAAATATCTCTTCCATTGACATCACTCAGTCAGATATGACATTTCCGAGATACATTTTCAGAAAATAACATGGTGAGCATCCGGCTAATGATGTCCCCTAACGGTGAGCAGTGAAAGTGTTAAGTGCCGTTGATGCAGTTTTAGTGTATTTGTGTGCGTTGAGTCTGTCTTGTAGTTTCTGTGATGTCTGTCCAATGTATTGTTTGTCACAGTCCCTGCATGGTATGCTATATACAATATTTGATTATTTTAAATTTCGGCGTTGATGCTTTCAGTCTACTGAAAACCTGTCTAATTTGGTTACGTGGCTTGTGGATCGTTATCAATATTGTATTGTGTCATTATTTTCCTAGTTTTGTGTGACAGGTTTCCCTTTTGAGGTAGTTTTGTTCTCATCATATTTCTGCTTCATTGTATCAGTGTTATAGATTTTGTGAACTCTCTGGCTTATTAAAGATGTTACCATCTTTGCAGGATAGACATTATGTGTCAATTGTTCCTTTAAGTCTTTTATAATCTGTGGTGTTCGCCTTGCAGATTGTAAGGCTCTAAGTTGTATACTGAAGAAGACACATTACATTTTTTTGTATATTTATTTACACTTGCACTGCCAATTCAGATTATATATTGTAACGGGTCAATTCACCGAGTGACTGTAACCACTGCATTTTGTGCTCAATTGTTCATTTAGGTACCGTGGTTTCATGCTTCACTTTCCTTTGCTCTATGATTAATGAGTTGCGCGGAACGAGAGTATCTAAGTAGAGCCGGATGAACAATCGCTCGTTCTTTTTGTAGCTGGTTGCCGAACGATTGACATCGTTAGCTAATAGAGTCGTGTTCAATATAAATTGAAATTGTATTCATATCTATTAAATATAGTATTATAGTTTATTAGAAATTTGTTAAGTATTTGTGGCGTCTGATAAGACGGTAAGTTGTGAAAAGAAATATATCTATTTCGTATTAATGCATTATCTTGAAAACCTGAATTGATTGCTTATTTCATTCTTCCGCCATTTCATTTTTTTTTCATTTACCTATATAAAATTATTTATCTTTCTATATTGAAATAATCATCGCACATTTCTTAATTTAAAATATTTCTAATTCATTTGCTTGTTTCATTCTCTCAATTTAACACAAGATTTTTGTAGGTTAGCGATGGCAAAATTTCACGTGATCATACCTTATGTTCAGTTTAATGTTGGAACATATGCTGTCTTTCTTAGCATTTTTGCTTGAGACAAATCTAAATGTGAATTTGACTTGGCCATCGATACCCTATAGATATTCTTGGAGCCCATTTAGTGTGAGATTGTATGTTGATTTGCCCCGAATTATTTTAGCCACTTGGTCAGGAGCTAAGAACTACTTGGCTTAGAGAATTCACGTTATCTGGAGCTTAGAGAATTCACGTTATCTGAAGCTTAGAGAATTCACGTTATCTGGAGCTTAGATAATTCACCTTATCTAGAGCTACCAAGAAATCCAAAGTACAATCCGCCTCAAGAAGAACACATGGCAATGGAAAATTAAAGAAGAAAAACAATAAGAAAAGATAAGTCTCACTTAATGTAAAGGAAAGCATTAAATACCTTCATTTTACTTACTCTTGTTATTATTACTGAGAAAAACCCAGTACCCTTATATGTTAACCAATCTCCCTGCTAGCCAGGGCATAAATATATATATATATATATATATATATATATATATATATATATATATATATATATATATATATATATATATATATATATATATATATATATATATATATATATATATATATACAGGGTGTCCGGAAATGACGAGCAAAAAATTCAGGGGAGAATTCTAGACCGAAAATAAATGGTACCTCTTCATATAAATTTTTTTCGAAAATTGATTATTAACGTAGTTACAGGGTGTTAAATATAGATTTTATTTATAGTTTTATTGCTCTAAGTTTTTCCACGCTCATAATATTTCGACGAAATCTCGTATATGGGGCTTTATCGGGATGAAGAAAACAAATTTGCCTACCGCATTCTCGCATTTTGTAGAGGGCGCCACATACGAGCCTATACTTTCATTTAAATGGTCCCAACTTTTTTGTGTTACACTGTATACGACTTTTGACTGAATATTTTCATTCTCCTAACCTTCTGACATAAAAAAAAAATACTATTTTTGTTTCGATAAAATAACATTGCTTGCATGTGATGAATACGAAATCATTTTAGTTTTTCAACCTAAACATATCATCCTTTGGAAACGTGCGCTATGGTTGCCGTAGAAACAAGTTTGAGGAGAATTAGATTTGACAGTTAGTAATCTTGTTCAAGTTCTTTTGTAATAATTGTTGTTATAAAAAAAACAAGGAGGAATAACAATTACTCTAACGCGGAGTTGCGGGACATGCATTACTATTACGGTTTAGCTGCAGGTAGTGCTCTTGCAGCACGACGTTTGTATCGTGAAGCATTTCCAAATAGACACCTACTCCAATCGCGAATATTCAGTACTATCCATCAAAGACTGGGAGAATTTGGATCGTTCAAAACTAGAATTTTTGATGTAGGCCGACAACGGAATACTAGAACAGCAGAAGCAGAAGTTCGTATTTTTAATTCGATACAGAATAATCGCAATGTAAGTGTTAGAAAAATTAGTTTCCAAGAGGGCATTCCCAAGAGCTCCGTACATGAAGCAATACGCGAACAAAACCTTTATCCGTACCACTACCAAAAGGTGCAATCGCTATCTGCTGAGGATCCTGCTGCCCGTGTGAATTTATGCAATACCATTAGAATACTCCATAATTGAGATCACAATTTTGTTCGTAATATCTTTTTCACGGACGAAGCTGGATTTGGGCATGATGGCTTGATAAACCTTCATAATGAGCATTTTTGGACTGATGAAAATCCTCACTTATCAATAGAGCGTGGTTACCAAAATAAGTTTTCCGTCAACGTGTGGGCTGGTATTGTGGGGGACTAGTTAATTGGACCACATTTTTTTCCACAAAGACTCAATGGTGAAGTTTACTTGGATTTTCTAAGAAACCACTTACCTATTTTGTTGGAAGATGTACCACTCGGATTGAGAAATTCAATGTGGCTGCTTCAAGATGGCGCGCCACCGCATTATAGTTTAGCGGTCAGGCAATTCCTTAATGATACTTTTCCTGAAAGGTGGATAGGGCGCGGTGGTTTTGTACAGTGGGCTTCTAGATCCCCTGACTTAAACCCAATGGATTTCTTTTTTTGGGGCTACCTGAAGACGCTTGTATACAGGACACCTGTGAATAGCGTCGAAGAGCTGAGAGGAAGAATTGTTGCCAATTGTGAGGTAATAAGGCAAAAGGAAGGAATATTCCATAGAGTTCGTCGGAATTTTTTAAGAAGACTTAATTTATGCATTGAAGAAGAAGGACGTCATTTTGAACATTTGATTTGAATGTTTAATTTTTCTTTCGTTAACCTTATGATTTTATTAATAAACCATTGTTTCTTTGTTGGGTACGCTACTTTTCTTTAGTATTTATCACTGACCACCACCTGGGTGATAACAAATTTTCAAAAAATTACTAACTATCAAAACTAATTCTCCCCAAACTTGTTTCTACGGCAACCATAGCGTTTTCAAATGATGCTATGTTTAATGTTGAAAATAAATTAAAATGAATTCGTATTCATCATATGCAAGCAATGTTATTTTAGCGTTTTACTCGAAAACGGTAAGATTTATCGAAATAAAAGTGATATACCTTTTTCATGTCAAAAGTTTAGTAGAATGAAAATATTCAGTCAAAAGTCGTATACAGTGTAACACAAAAAAGTTGGGACCATTTAAATGAAAGTATAGGCTCGTATGTGGCGCCCTCTACAGAATGCGAGAATGCGGTAGGCAAAATTGTTTTCCTCATCCCGATAAAGCCCCCAATACGAGATTTCGTCAAAATATTATGAGCGTGGCAAAATTTAGAGCAAGAAAACTGTAAATGAAATCTAACTTTAACACCCTGTAACTACGTTAATAATCATTTTTCGAAAAAATTTTATATGAAGAGGTACCATTTATTTTCGGTCTAGAATTCTCCCCTGAATTTTTTGCTCATCATTTCCGGACACCCTCTATATATATATATATATATATATATATATATATATATGTATATATTCATATATGTATATATATATATATATATAATAGGTATATATTTATATATAGGTATATATATATATATATATATATATATATATATATATAACTCTTGATAATTATTAGCAATAACAGGCTGGTTGAATCTTGAAAAACTCGATTTTAATAAAAAATTTTGACTTTCCACTATGATATTCGTAATTGAAATTTCTTTGATATTTATTGATTTAAATAATTGAAAAAAACGGGCTGCTTAGTATATGTTATTAAGTTAAATATTAACATTAAAAAATGTTAACACCAGAAGGTAAAGGAAACCAAAAAAACCCTCACCTACGCAATGTTTGAAAATAATAATAAAAGGGTACTATTTATCTAACAACAAAGAAATGAGTCATGGGAAAACATTAAAGAAGTGGAGTAGAATTATCGGTATAGACGCTTATATGGAAGCAGCCGTTGACACGTGTTTCGGACTCTTTGGTCCTCATCAGAACGGCGTAGCCAAGTATTGGATTGAAAATTTGAAGATGAAAAAAGTACAACAAACAAAATCCTTAGATACGGAAGATAATCACACAAATTGTGGTTTATTGTCTGAACTCTCCGGTATGGGAGATTTGGTCAAACTTTGCCACGGAGGCGATTAATGCTATCCGCGAGATCTAAGAACGAGTAAATAAACAATAACAATGAAATTAGTTGCTGGAAAATATTAAATAGGTAGAGCAAAATTATCGGAATAGTTCGTTTATATGAAAGTAGCCGTTTTCAATGAAATTTTTTATTTATTTAGAATTTCAAATCTTTTAAAAAGGGGTACTTACAGTTATAACAAAGTTTAAAACCCTCAGCTTAAGTTTAGGATCATTGCCATATTTTCAGCTTGCAATATTTAATTATTTATTCGAATAGTTGTTGCCTGTGATCTATTTTTAAACTCTTGATAATTATTAGCAATAACAGGCTGGTTGAATCTTGAAAAAACTCGATTTTAATAAAAAATTTGACGTTCCACTATGATATTCGTAATTGAAATTTCTTTGACATTTATTGATTTAAAAAATTGAAAAAAACAAGGCTGCTTAGTATATGCTATTCAGTTCAATATTAACATTCAAAATTGTTATCACCAGATGGTAAGGGAAACCAAAGAAACCCTCACCTACGCAATGTTTGAAAATAATAATAAAAGGGTTCTATTTATCTAACAACTAAGAAATGAGTCATGGGAAAACATTAATTTCCCTTACCATCTGGTGATAACAATTTTGAATGTTAATATTGAACTGAATAGCATATACTAAGCAGCCCTGTTTTTTTCAATTTTTTAAATCAATAAATGTCAAAGAAATTTCAATTACGAATATCATAGTGGAACGTCAAATTTTTTATTAAAATCGAGTTTTTCAAGATTCAACCAGCCTGTTATTGCTAATAATTATCAAGAGTTTAAAAATAGATCACAGGCAACAACTATTCGAATAAATAATTAAATATTGCAAGCTGAAAATATGGCAATGATCCTAAACTTAAGCTGAGGGTTTTAAACTTTGTTATAACTGTAAGTACCCCTTTTTAAAAGATTTGAAATTCTAAATAAATAAAAAATTTTCATTAAAACGGCTACTTTCATATAAACGAACTATTCCGATAATTTTGCTCTACCTATTTAATATTTTCCAGCAACTAAATTTCATTGTTATTGTTTATTTACTCGTTCTTAGATCTCGGCGGATAGCATTAATCGCCTCCGTGGCAACAGTTTGACCAAATCTCCCATACCGGAGAGTTCAGTACAATAAACCACAATTGTGTGATTATCTTCCGTATCAAGGATTTTGTTTGTTGTACTTTTTTCATCTTCAAATTTTCAATCCAATACTTGGCTACGGCCGTTTCTGATGAGGACCAAAGAGTCCGAAACACGTGTCAACGGCTGCTTCCATATAAGCGTCTATACCGATAATTCTACTCCACTTCTTTAATGTTTTCCCATGACTCATTTCTTAGTTGTTAGATAAATAGTACCCTTTTATTATTATTTTCAAACATTGCGGTAGGTGAGGGTTTCTTTGGTTTCCCTTACCATCTGGTGATAACAATTTTTGAATGTTAATATTGAACTGAATAGCATATACTAAGCAGCCCTGTTTTTTTCAATTTTTTAAAATCAATAAATGTCAAAGAAATTTCAATTACGAATATCATAGTGGAACGTCAAATTTTTTATTAAAATCGAGTTTTTCAAGATTCACCAGCCTGTTATTGCTAATAATTATCAAGAGTTTAAAAATAGATCACAGGCAACAACTAATTCGAATAAATATATATATATATATATATATATATATATATATATATATATATATATAAATATGTATATATATATATATATATATATATATATATATATATATATATATATATATATATATATATATATATATATATATATATATATATATATATATATATATATATATATATATATCTATAATTCCAGGTACATATTGGCATCCCCAGCGGCTTCCATCGAGTCAAATGAGCTTAAATTTAGTACCTGGTATTGTTTCCGTTGCAGAACCAAAGTAATAAAATTTGGGTGAATTTCTGCAACCGCCGCCAATTTTACGTAGATATTTCCTGTTTTTTCATGGTTTTAGAGAATTTGACCACAGCTTCTACAGCTTGAGTTAGAGGGTTCATACTTGGTACGTAGATTGAGTAAATGTTAAGGAAGTGCCTTTGCGTATTTTCAACAATTTTCTTCAGTGCTACCCCGCGGTAACTATTCCGTTAAAATCGCATGTCGATGCACTTCGGAATTTTTTTTTTTTGAATAAATTATTTTGAACTTTTTAATTCGGTTTGCTAGTTGAGAGTGATTTTTCAAAATATAATTCAATTCATTCGCAAAGTACGACCATCACCATAGTGATGGAGCTCTGTTGCTCATGTCTTTTTTCACATTTGGAATCATGTTAACTGCTATTTTGCTATTAGAGTATCCATGAGCTTTGACTGATATATTAAACAGGAAAGTTGAATTTTGAGTTTCCGGAATGTACCTGACTTTACAAACAAGACTTGAAATAAGAAACACGTTAACTACACACTTTATTTGTTCAAAATCTATTCAAGGCTCGCCATAAATCTATGCAATATACAAGTCCTTTAAAATAAAAATTATGAAGAAGAGATTGAAATTTCTATCTCCTATAATCCCTGATTTCCTTCAAGTCAGAAAAAAACTTAAAACATCGTTTTGAAACTTTCTTCATTACCTTTTTAATCATGTATTTTTTTTTTTTCAATTTTAGGCTACTATCTTTTGGGATACGTGCTGACGTTTCTGTGTGCATCACCTGAAATCGCATCTGAGATTTTGAAACTCGATTGTACCATAGTAGAGAAAGAAGTGGGAGGCAGACGTTTTGAGCAATACATTTGTTCAAAAATGAAAAAAATACAAAGTTGAAAAGTAAAATAAAAAAGGGCTTGACATGATGTGTTACTCGAAACCTCTTGTCATTTGAATTTAAAGGGTGTGTCTTAGTGCTAGAGAGATGCAGATTTAAAAATAATTAACCAGGTCCAGAATTTTTTTAAAATTGAAGATATTTCAGCGGGTACAAATTTAAGTTGAAACACTGGGTATTGAAAATAACCATTATAGCAGTTTAATAAATGGAAGTTTTATATTAATTAATTTTCATTCAAGATGATTTGGTAAGAAATATTTTTCGTTTTTATTCGAACAAAATTTGAATCTATGAACGTTTATTTGAACAAAAGTTAAACTAACAATAATAATTCAATACCTAACTACTCTCCTGTCATACATTTTGTTCGAAAAAATAATATTTCTGCTTCAACAAATAACTAGCTACCGTAGCGGCTGAAGTACGAAAGAGGTGTCGGGCGCCCATTAGAAACAAGGGAGAACAGTTCGACAAAATTTGTAACTAGAGAACAGTAAGGTATTAAATTATTGTTGGTAGAATAACTAGCTACCGAGGCCTGGGTAGACCAGCGGTGAGCGAGTACCGCCTTCTACCGTTTGTTGACCGAGGATGCGGGTTCGAGTCCCACCTTGCTCTTGGGCGTTGTGTATGTCCTGAATTTAGTGGTTCTAATTATAAGATTGAGTGTTGGGTAATGTACATTGTTTACAAGCCCATTGCCGTTCGGAACCGGCGTTAAACTGTAGGTTCCTCGAGTTAAAAAAAAAAGTAGCTTCCGTAACGGCTGAAGTAAGAAAGAGGTGTCAGGTGCCCATTAGGAACAGGGAAGAACAGTTCGACAAAATTTGTAACGAAAGAAAAATTAGGTATTAAATTATTGTTGCTGTTTGAACTTTTGTTCAAATGAACGTTCATAAAATTAAGATTGTTCTTCTCACCAAGTTCGAACGATTTTCGTCCGTCTGAAGGAATATTCGTAATTTGAAGATGAAATATTTTTTTTTATCAATATGTATTAAATGTGTGGCATAACATTAGAAAGATCATCAAGTAAAGAAGTTTTTTTAAACAATATGATGCTCTGAATTGTTGTTACTTTTCTCAAATATTCACAAATCACCAATTTTGTGAAATAAAAATTTCCGTTTGGTACTGTCAAAAAAATTTGAAAAATTATATCTCCTTAACCTTGAGCCCTAGGACCCAGGGTACAAAGGTGGAAAGGTAGCAAACGACCGCAACAATATCCAAAAATTTTGTGCCGAATACCCTGTAT
The DNA here is from genome assembly GCA_030704885.1 of Cynegetis impunctata. Lineage (NCBI taxonomy): Eukaryota > Metazoa > Arthropoda > Insecta > Coleoptera > Coccinellidae > Cynegetis > Cynegetis impunctata. The sequence goes on along the minus strand of JARQZK010002268.1, from coordinate 208,502 downwards.
ATATATACACTAATCATTATTTCAATTTAATGCGTACTTTGTATTGAAAAATGTGCCCCATCAACTCAACACCGACATCCACGCATTTTGCAACCCTGGATAAATCTGAATGAATGCACGAACAGAGGGTAGTAATAGGGTATTTTTGCATTAGACCGAAGAGATCTTAATAATAAAAAATTACCTATCATTAAGCGGTGTCTTAATACGTTCGGCAGAAACCTCCCTTCGAAAAACCAACCCCAAGATAAGGGATGGAAAATTCGGAGTCTGCTATACAATTTGCAACTATATCTATTACCGTAGAGCTTATAATTCGGCTGAAATAAATTGTAGCTCGTTTATTTTCCACTTTTTTAATATCGCAACATGCAATTTAATTTTATTTCTAGCCATAAAAGGCTTTTTCGATACCGTGAATATAAATTTCGTTCATTCGGAGAATAATATATGTTGATGCCAATTTTTCAATTTTTATTTTCATTATCTTCGCCAATATTACATTCACAGAATTATATATATTAATGCCAATTTTTCATCTTTTATTTTCATTATCTTCATCAATATTACATTCAGAGAATAATGTATATAAATGCCAATTTTTATTTTCATTATCTTCATCAATATTACATTCAGAGAATAATGTATATTAACGCCAAATTTTCAATTTTTATTTTCATAATCTTCGTCAATATAACATTCACAAAATAATGTACATTAATACTAATTTTTATTTTCATTATCTTCATCAATCTTACATTTACAGAATTGTCTATATTAATGTCAATTTTTTATATTTTATTTTCATTGTCTTCATCAATATTACATTCAGAGAATTATGTATGTTAACGCAAATTTTTCAATTTTCATTTTCATTATCCTCGTCAATATTACATTCAGAGAATAATGTATATTAATACCAACTTTCATTTTCATTATCTTAATCAATATTACATTCACAGAAATATGTATATTAATGCCAAGTTTTCATCTTTTATTTTCATTATCTTCATCAATATTACATTCAGAGAATAATGTATGTTAACGCCAATTTTTCAATTTGTATTTTCATTATCTTTTTCGATAATTGAATCTTTGGGTAGTATAAGCTACTAGGAGCTTCAGTTGTTTCATCTATACTGAATGAGATTTTTTGAAAGTAATAGAATGAAACATTTATAACTTCTGAAAATTAATTTCCATAAAATTTTTAAACTATTTTCTCCATGATGTTTCTAACTTCAAATCAATTTCATTCGTGAATTCTGAATTAAACTGAAAAATGGCTCAATTTCAGGTTATTTTATTCGTATTCAGTGTCCCATCAAAATACTAAAGTTACTGTTTTAACACTACATACCATTTTCACTTGAACTATATACTTCACAACCGTAGGTTATGATTTTCCAGCATATCATTATCCAAAAATTAGTGGGAATTATGAAATAGTTATTTATGTATCAAGTGCGTTATTAAGATCCTAACGCCCGATGGACGTTAGGATCTAGTAACGCACGTGGTGCATACAGGATTTCATTTTTCAGAAAAAATTATTTTATTATAATGAAAAATCGATTTTAAAATCGGTTCATTGCTTCTATACTTTCATTTTCCTTCTCATAGTAGGCATGTCATTTGTTGATATTTTGACGGTTGTGAATATTTTTGTCATCATATTTAGTGAATGTCATTGCTAATTATGTAGTCTTATAGAAATAATGGAAATGAAAATGAATTTACCCAAGAATATCATAGAAAATGCAGCCAAAGCTGCGAATAATTCAATGCCGGAGAAATCCAGAGTCGTATATGACAAGGATTATGAAGTATTTAATCAATGGAAGTTGCTTCATTTCTCCTCGTACAATAAGCGAGCGTTATGAGCGGGCATTATGGATCATAATGCCCGCTCATAACGCCCTAGGGTATCATGAGTGTATTTATAGCAACCGTATCTAAGGTAAAATCAACAAATAATATACAAGTGAAAATAAAATATTTAATTTAGTGACAATATTTTTGATATAATTTTTTTTTTCATTAATAAGTTCTCAGATATTCATGAATAGTTCTTGCAGATTTCTATTTATGCATATCTCACACAGCATATAAATTTCTTTCACATGCAGATAACATGTCAACAACATCTGATAAAGTCTGATTCTTTCGTTTTAAAAATCTCTTCCATTCATGTATTTGCTAGTTTCGCTTGTGTGAAGAATTTTTGAACATACAAACTCCTTTGATGAAATAACCTCATAGAAATTATGAATATACACCTGAATAACATTCATTATTGTGGTGAAAACTTCCACTTCTCAACTTTAAATGCCTGTCAATGAAACACATGAAACCCTAATTCAGTTTATAGTTTAGTTAATACTTCGACATGTTTAAATAAACATCGGACTTTCGAAATTAACTCGAAAAAGAGGCTAAACAAGAACTAACATGCACCTGTTTGATTATTTATACCTCTGCTCCAGTTCAAACACGATCGCTTTGAGCAATCAACGCCCACTGGATCTCGCGACTACATACGAAGGTGCGAACTTGTCAGTTGATTGTTTCACGCGCCTCCGTTTCGTCATTCAGCTGTTTATGTTGGACTCGAGCGCTCAGTTGGCCCTGATTGATGTTCACTTCGATTGTTTAACTTGATCCATAGCCACCTGTTTAATTCGAACGCTGTTTGTCGCTGTATACTTGAGTGGATGTCAAAGAAATTCGGCTCGATGGTAGATTAGGTATGCTCGAATGATTCGTTTTGGAGTTGTTGTTCGACGCTTGAACAGTAATCTGTTTTCCGTTCCCGATATGATGTTCGATGCTACGCTGTTTTGACAAGGCTGAAGATAGCGTTTCTGATATTATTCTGTTGATAGTCTCGTGCTCACTTTGTATACTGAATCAATGAGTAGTTCAATGAAAGAAAAATAACAAGAAATATTTGACTTGGTATCTCACGAGAGGAATTGAGCTTATTAAGAATAATATACTTTCCCTCCAAAAATGTAAAATAAAACCATGCACTCAGTAGATCATAGTTATAGAATAGCCCTCAAGTTGCTTGATATGTCTAAAGGCTGTGATTAATTTAAGTTCTGAGAGTTTAACTCAAAGTTTCTGGAAAGATTATTCAAAAACTATAGATGAAAAGTTTGCTTTCTTTCTAAAAATTGAAACGTTATGATATACCGTCCACCGGCTAAATAAAATTTCAGCTGAGATTAACCAGTATAGAAGAAGATTCTATTACTAGCGTCAGTTTAAATTGTAGAGGGGATAAAAGTTGTTTGAAGCCAATGAATAATGCTCAGCGCAGAGTAGCTTTCTTCGCGATTTGTGACGCTGAAGAATTGAATACGTACGAAGTAATTATATTGTAAAGGCAATAGAGTTTTTCGCGTTCCTTAAATACAATAATTTTTTCTTGAATATTGTTTGCGCTAGGAAGCGCTAAGATGCTAGGAGTTCTAATCCAAGGAATATAAGCAGGAGTCCGAAAGACCCTAGGTGTTCTGATAAAATATCCCAGGAGCCTATGAAACATCCCAAGAGTATAAATGAGCCTTGGAGTTAGAACATCAGCCTACCTGAATACTTTTAAAATAAAATCCCAGGAGCGAAAGAAGAAGATAGAGGAAGACAACAAAATAAGATCAGTATAGTGATACAAATGAGCTCAAATTTTTTTTAAAAAAGTTTCATTTATTCAAATTTTGTATACAATTTGTAATTTTTGAATCAAAGGTTTTAGTAATTTTCAATAGAGATTTTAGTGAATTTTTATTTGTTTCATTGTCTATATTGAGATAAATCAGGGTAGGATAAAATTAAAGAAGAAAATATAACGAGAATTTTCCATATTGGACTAGACGGAGCATACATTTCAAGTATACTATCTTTTTATCGATTATCGTGACACTATTGTCAAATTCTCGTTACAACATTCTTGGTATGAATTCACAAATTTTTGAAATTAACAAAACTAGTTTTCAGCGGTAAATGAACAATTATATCGATTTTACAGTTCAGTACTGATATAGTCTTCAATATCGTTTCGAATTAGGATATTTAGATTATAAGAAGGGTAAATATCAATTCACTCATTCAAAAAACTTTTTTTAAGTTTCAATTTAATTATAAATTTATCACAGAATTCACTTCATTCTTTATAAAAAAAAATTTATAATCTATATATTTCCATTTGCATATTGCTTTCATACCTAGATCATACAGAATATTAATAATATGTTAATTTAAAATATTTTTCCTTTATTCTCTACTAGTCATTGATATCCAAATCCATGATTGTAGTTACAAATGAGAAATCAATAATTAAATGATTGAATTCATTCGAACAGAAAATATCTTCACAGTTCAAATAAGAAATTTCATAAGACCTTTTTACCTACCATTTTAAAATTTGAGCTCAGTTCAAAATACTACAAAAAGTGAAACAAGGAAAAGTCTTTAATAATTGAAAAAAATTTTAAACTTTCCAAGGTATGGATTGTAAATGTGAGATTTTGAAGGAACTAATTTAAAATAAGATAAGAAAAATACTTGGCTCATTTCCTAAAAAAGATATATTTATACTCAACATATGTTTCGGGTTACTAACCCATTCTTAAGAGTTAACAAACTAAAATTGACATTGCAACAATCTAAATATTCAGACTTAATAGGTTAAGGATATTCTGAGGTCCAAATTCCAAAACTTTCAAAAGATCTTCTTTCCTTTGGTAAATGAACATAATATCTTCGGGTTATCTAAATCTATGAAATAGTTGTTCTAAATACAATTGTCGGAAATTCCAGTGAAGTTCTCACTTTTGATGATGTATTGTTTGTGTTCTTTTAACCTGGCGCCGATGTTTCTACCAGTTTGCCTATTATAAGGAACATCACAATCCATGCATTTTAATTTATATACACCATATTTTTCAAAAACTGTTTATCTGTCTTAATTATTGACTAATAAGAAACCCAAATTGCATTTATTCGTACTCATGGATTTTGTATTGTACTTATTCAACGTATTGCAGATCTTGTCGCCTAATTTGGGGACAACGTTATTTGAAAATAATTTTTGATCTTCTTCATTTTCAATAATTGGATAAACATGTTTGAGGAACAACTTTCGTTGTTTTTCAGATATTAGTTTATCAATTGTGGAAACATCATATCTATTATTTTTTACAATCAACTTAAGTATTTTGGTTTCTTTTTTAAATTTTTTTCTAGCGGTATCGACAGCAATCCATGTAAAAATGAATGAAATGCACTCAATTTTATTGTATTTGAATTAGCACTATTTTCATGAATTATGGTATCCTTGTTAGTAGGTTTTCTGTAAATGTCAAAAATGAGAGAGTCGTTAAAATTAGTTACCTATAAGTCCAAACAATTTAATGAAAGATGTTCATTTTTGATTTCAACAGTGAATCTTATGGATTGAAGAAATGAGTCTATAAAAGTTAAAAATAAATCTAAAACTATATATATATATATACATATATATATATATATATATATATATATATATATATATATATATATATATATATATATATATATATATATATATATATATATATATATATATATATATATATATATATATATATATATATATATATATATATATATATATATATATATATAATTATTCATTTGAATTGTTGTTGCCTGTGAAATATTTTTTCAAAAAAGTTTTGAAAAAACCACGAATGTCGTGGCGAAACGTCAACTTTTTAATAAAATCGAGTTTTTTGAGATTCACCAATCCAGTTATTGCTAGTAAATATCAAAAAGTTATATATATATATATATATATATATATAAATATAATTTCTTGATAATTAGAAGCAAGAACAGGCTTGTTGAATCTTAAAAAACTCGATTTTATTAAAAAGTTGACGTTTCGCCACGACATTCGTGGCTTTATCAAAACTTTTGAAAAAATTGAAATTTCTTTGACATTTATTGATTAGAAAAATTTGAATAGAAACAGACTACTATGTTTCACTAAAATTTTTCGGCTGTGGCCGTTCTTTGTTGTTTATTACGTGCTATTCAGTCCAATATTAACATTAAAATTTGTTATTATTAGATGGTAAGGGAAACCACAGAAACCTTTACCCACGTAATGTTCGAAATAGGTTCAAATTATAAATAAATGTCAAAGAAATTTCAATTTTTTCAAAAGTTTTGATAAAGCCACGAATGTCGTGGCGAAACGTCAACTTTTTATTAAAATCGAGTTTTTTAAGATTCAACAAGCCTGTTATTGCTAATAATTATCAAGAGATTAGAAATAGTTCACAGGCAACAACAATTCGAGTAAATAATTATATATATATATATATATATATATATATATATATATATATATATATATATATATATATATATATATATATATATATATATATATATATATATATATGCATCGGCTCACACCGTTATCCGTCTTCCGATTCCTTATATCCAACCCTCTCGGTTTCTCCAAGCCTCTTCCTCCAGTTCTCTCGTCCGGATATCTCCGTATTGACCCTCCGCTTTTCCGGGGTCTTCCTCTCCTTCTTCTTCCTTGCGGTGTCCAGTGCAGTACTTTCTTCGTGAGTCGGTCTTGGCCTATTCTCTGTACAATTCCGTACCATCTGAGTTGTCCAGTTTTTATGTCATCCACAATGTCGTGATTTACTTCCATTTCCTTTCATTTCTGATCCTTTCCAATCTAGACTTTCCTGCCACTCTTCTTCAATAGTCCATCTCTGTGGCTTTTGGTATTTTTTCTGCTCTTTCCTTTATAGGCCAAACTTCACTACTATAGGTTACTATACTTTTAATTATTGCGTTGTATATTCTGTGTTTGTTTTTTTTTGTAATGTGCTTATCCCATAGTATGCCGTTTATCATGGAATTCTTGCCTTGAAAATTTCTTTCGGCTATTGCTTCATCCAGACTTCCTTCCTTCGATATTTTTACATTTAGGTATTTGTATGAGTTGCAGTGTTTGATAATCTGTTGGATAAATGTCTGAGATAGGCATATCTTCTTATTCTACTATACAAACGTATTCTGTTTTTTGTATGTTCACCTCTAGACCCCACCTGTTATAGTCCTCAATTAGTTTGCGTGTCATATATTCAATGTCATCAATGTCTTGTGCAATCACCACCTGATCATCCGTGAATGCCAAAGTATAGATTGTTGATGTATCATCCACAGGTACGCCCAATGCTTTGCATTTTCTCTTCCATCTTGTTAATGGGTTTTCTAGATAGACTTTGAACAGTGTTGGCGATATACAACAACCTTGTCTGAGTCCCTTTGTTACTGTGAACCCGGTTGTTGAGTTATTTCCTATTTTTATTTCTATCCGTGCATCATAATACAGTGATTTGATTGCTTTTATTATTTCTGCATTTATGTTAGTATGTTGTGATGTTTCCCATAATTTTACTAGTGGAATGCTGTCATAGGCTTTTTAAAGGTCCACAAATAGCAAATGAACTTCCTGGTTATATGCGATTTTCTTTTCAACGATTTGAGTTAACTAATTAAGTAAAAACCACAGGAAGTAGAAAAAGGCACGCTATTGAATTTATTCTATAGGATATTTGACCTTCTTTTGAAATTTTCCTTGATATCACAACGTTTGAAATACACATTAGCAATGTTAATATTTTAACTTAAAATTTTTCTCAGTATATGAGTCGATGAATTCTAAACCTTCTTACAATTAATTGACATCTACTTTCCAGTAGTTCCAAAAATGTTGATTATTACCGAGATTAGATGTTACATATCATTAACGAACATTGCTAGACTCGCTCAATATTGTTTTTTCTAGGCCGTAGAATTAAGCAGCATTTCATCTCATTCAGATATTCTGAGAAACATGCCCGGAATTCCATTGATAATACTCACTCTCAAAGTAAAAGCATCATTGAATGTAATTTCGGAAGATATCAAAGTTCCGGGGGTTAAATGCGAACCCAAAAAGACAGAAAGAGACGCGAGGGATGAAATTGACGGAAGGGAACGGGGTTGGTTGGCAGGAGGGGGGCTGTTTAAAGATGCGACGAACCCTTCATCCCATCATCAAAATATGAATATTCATAAACTGAATGTCATTTCAGGGAGCCGGCATCGGTATTTAAAATATCCATAATCTCTAATCGGTGCCGTTCCTTGGAATTTTCAGATTCGGAATATATCAGAGACCAAGCCTGATCCTAATGGAACGTTTTCGTGGCTACGAGGGGAAGTTTCGATTCGTTGTACGTTCCACTGTCAATTTAAGGATTTCTTGGTAATTCTTGATATCTGAAACTAAAACAAACATTTCAGTTTTCCTTCAATCGCTTATCAATACGCAGAAGTTATGCAAAATTCACGGATTCTATTAGCTTATTCACAGGTAGTTATATAATCAGTTATAATATCACAAGAACATCGAAAATAATCGATTATACTTCCGAGTCACAAGACGTATATTGCGAAACATCACGAGAGCGCAGCTCGATTGATGTTATAAGAAAATACGTCGAGTGACGAGGTCAGTGATTCGTTTTCTCGTGTAGGTATTCGCTACGATTATTTTTTTCGTATAATTTTCAACCAATCAGAACGACCAATTTAGTTAAGTTACCTTTTATAATTTCGATAATAACTGATTATACATAGAGTAGCTCTACCAATCGAAAACTAACAGGACCGTCAAACTTTGACGTTTATCAATAACTGTTTAAAAGTCGATTCGAAGATTTTTCTTCAATTTACTCAACGAATAATCGTATCGAATACAATTCATACTTCAACATAAATACGGTTATACATCTCAAACTTCCTGCATAATTACAAATTGTGTCAAAATGTTAATGTTTTCATATTGACGATGTTTTGACGTTTGTCAAGAAAAATTAATATTTTTTATTCGTTATATAATCAGTTGTGATACTATAAGCACTTCAAAATAATCAGGTTATACATCGATAACTTCCTGCATAATCACAAATCGTGTCAGTTTGACAGAATAATCCTCCGCGTCGCGGTCGGATTATTTAGACTGTCAAACTGACACTCTATGTAATTATCCAACAAGTTATCGATGTTTAACCTGATTATTTTGAAGTACTTATAGTATCACTACTGATTATAGGCGTCCGAAATTAAGATCGTAGCGCCGGAACGGCTAATATCGGTACTAGAGCATGGGAGATCAGCTGTTTGTTTACATTGGTTGTAATGGTATTTACGTTCATTTCGTTTTGAGTTTTCGAACGTTTATCGTCGTAATTTGTGTTTTTTTTGGACTTTGTATTTTCCTGTGATATATTGTGTTTGGATTGTCTCTGTCTCTGTTCAACAGTAGATAACCTACCTACATCAAGTTGAAATTTACACTGAGTTTTTATCATTGAAGATGAAAATCAATAATAAAATAAAGTAGAGGACGAATAAATTAATTGGTTGAAGGAACTATGTATACCTCATGAAAAGGCTGTATGATAGAACACCTATTTATTTAAAAAATAAAAAAACTTTCAAAAGTTTCAAGAAAACATCTCTGACATGTCTACTTTCATTACGAACTGAAAATTTTTTGAGTATAATGGACAAAACTAAGTACTTACCAGCTAAACTGAAAGAAACAACATGAAATGAAAGAAGAATTAATATGAATACTCTGCTTGAATGGTTTGAACGTAATAAATTATTATATTTTTTGAATTTTCCTGACGTATAACAGCTATCCTAAAAGTACGGTGGACTTCTGAGAGTCTGGTTTTTTTGATAGAATCTCTGTTTTCCTGATTATATAATTGAATATTTTAGTTTTTACCTAGCTATAGAGTCCAGATTTATTTCATATTCTTGATGTTATGATTAACTGTTATTTTGGTTGTGCAAATAAACATCATTTGTTATTATTATTTTAATAGTATTTCTGGTTGTTACATGAAAGAAAATACAATAATCTAGAATCTCTGGATGATGGCCCAGGTTCAGATTCCGATAAAAGTGGAAGATTTTTCGTTGGAATAGCATTGGACTTCAAAAACTCTACGTTTTCGGTTAGCTGAAAATTACACATCATTAGTTGGTATAATTCTATATGGAAAAATCCACAAACTTACTGCAGGGAAAATAATTATTCTCAGTAAACTGTAAAGGACAACTCTCTTATGTTCAGACATTTTTTTCAATCTTCAAGTTATGAATCCACACCTTTTTTCTGTCCATCATTTCCTTGTTTCCCAACTTTTTTTTGGAATGCAACTTTGAATTGTCCAGCTTTCGAAAAGGTATGTAAGCTATATTCGGTTTTTTTTGCCCAAGATGAACAATAGAATACACAACAATAGTAATTCATCTCTTCTGAACGTTTGTAAACGATCCAAAACACAATTAAAACTCAACAACTTCTCATATAAAATACACGTAAACAGATGTAAACAAAGCAATCTATCTCCCATGCTCTAGTAATATTCGACACCGGTAGGGGGCGTATCGCTTATTATGTTTTCCCTATATAACGAATAAAAAATATCAATTTTTCTTGACAAATGTCAAAACATCGTCAATATGAAAACATTAACATTTTGACACGAGGCGAAACACCAAAACGATTATATCACGTCGTCAAGGGTATATTCACTTATCAATACGCATTTGTACAAATTGTTTTAACATTATTTTTTGATAGTCTGTTACAAATTTTGCTACTCAAATTAGGCTTCAGTTTGAAATATTTTTTTTCCGATAATGGAATCGTGAACAACCTATGTATGAACGAATGAAAAACACTCTGTGCTTTTCATTCGTTCATACATAGGTTGTTCACGATTCCATTATCGGAAAAAAATTTTCAAACTGAAGTTAATACAATTAAATTATTAGCCATCAATAACGGTTACAATGAAAGTCTTATCGACAAGCTCATTGGGAAAAAACGAATAAAGTATCTGTTGCATTCAATATACCCCACACAAACTATTAATGAAGAACAAAAATACTTCCCAATAAATTATGTGCCTAATTTGAGTAGCAAAATTTGTAACAGACTATCGAAAAATAACGTTAAAACAATTTGTACAACTAAAAGAAACTTGAAGTCATTCTTGGTCAATAATAAAGAAAAATCTAACATCGGAGAAAACAGTGGTATTTACAAAATATTTTGCGACGAATGTCCTGCTTTCTATATTGGACAGACAGGAAGGAATATAAATATTCGGGTTGAAGAACAAAAAAAGTCAATTTTACAAAACAAAAATACCACTGGCTTCTCTGAACATTGTATAAAATTCAATCACTTCCTGGATTTCAACAAAACTAAATTGTTACATTCAGGTAACAAAGGAAAACGCCTTGACCTTCTTGAAATTCTCGAAATAAGTTCCGCCCATAATAGTCAATTACCCCTTGTAAACAAACAAATTGATTTTCAGGTATCACCTTTGCTTTTGTCTGTTTTATAAATTAGGATGTAATACTCTCCTGTAGTCGTTACTGCTAAATAAAGTATCTAAATATTTTTAATATTGTGAAACATAAGCCAAGTATTTTTATTTTAAAGTTTATACTTTATACTTCCTGATATAAAGGTATCTACTCTACAACAGTAAAGTATGGGATTCTAGAGCACACTAAATTAGTTTTTTAAAACTCTGGGAATATTCATGACTCACGAGAGTGTGCACCTCAAATACTTGTTGCGATAATCAACAATCAATTCATGTAAAATATACTAGGGCAAACATAAAGTGAACAAGGAAAGTTATTCAAATAATTAAAACTATAAATTGTATGTATTTTCTTTGTTTACTTCTTGTGATGTATGAATATGACAAGTAAATTTTACATGAATGGTAAGTACGTATTTCCCGGACTAGGATGGAAAAATACTACTTCCTCACAGAAATGCGCAGAAATATACGGTTTCACTATGGAAGATTGATTGTAATATGATAATATGATTGTGAAGATAATTGTGCTATTAGCCCTATTTGAAAAACAGCATTATCACTATATTTCAATTTATAAACTCCACATTATTCGAAAACTGTCAGCCTCTGTTGTTAACCAACAATTTTACTCTATTAATAATAATTGTTTTATTATTTGTTTAAATTAAAGTTATTATTATATTAGTTCTTGAAATTTATAAATACATTTCATCGTCCATATATCTCTATCATAGAGATTGAAATTTGAGATCAATGAATAAATAATATGAGTTATTTTCTCAGTTGTGACATTTGCAGGAATACTAAATACTTATTTCAAAAAAACATAAAATTGTTCACATTCAGACAAAATTGAAAAAATTACATGGAATTTTATCATTTCCGTTATTCGACGGAAATATATAAAATACTCAAGTTCATAGTGAAAATTGATGGTTATGAAAAATTCATAATTGATAAATTATTAATAAATTCGATGGACGATGAATCAACTCTGTGGTAGTTCATATTTACATTAAAAAAATTATATAATAAGAAAACAACTTGTCTAAAAACCACAAAATGAAAATAACTTTTTATTCGACTAGTTTCGCCTGTTACAGCATTATCAAGACTGAATACATGTATTCAGTCTTGATAATGCTGTAACAGGCGAAACTAGTCGAATAAAAAGTTATTTGATAATGCTGTAACAGGCGAAACTAGTCGAATAAAAAGTTATTTTCATTTTGTGGTTTTTAGACAAGTTGTTTTCTTATTATTTAATTTTTTTTAATATGATAAATTATTATTCGAAGAACAGATATTATTTTTTGAACATATATGTCCGAATGGTTCCCGTATTTTCTCCGAATATAAGAGACTACTGCAGTGTATTGAAAGTCAGAATTCAGGCAAGAGTAGTTTTTTATCTGCTTCAGATCTCCTGGAACATGTTTTTCGAAATTTTTTTGAGTCTGATGTATATAACACTATTCAAACAGTGAACTCAGTGAAATTTTTAAGTCTCTTCATTGATGAATCGCTCAAATGGTCTACTAATATAGACATATCAATAACAAAATTATCATCTACATGTTTTGCCATTAAAACGGTTTCTAGAGAGCTTTCAATTTATGCTGCGTCATCGACATACTTTTCTTTTATTCGAATCTATATACATATATATATATATATATATATATCTATATATATATATATATATATATATATATATATATATATATATATATATATATATATGTATATATATATATATATGTATATATATATATATATATATATATATATATATATATATATATATATATATATATATATATATATATATATATATATATATGTATATATATATATATATATATATATATATATATATATATATATATATATATATATATATATATATATATATATATGTATATATAAATATAATAAAAATTTTCTCGAGGAAGAACTAACCTCTTAAAATTTGGGTGAATTTCTCCAACCGCAGCCATTCTTACGAAAATAATTCTTGCTGTTTCGGGGTTCGTGAAAATTTGCAAAACTCTACAGCTTCTGCAGATTGAGTTAGAGGCTTAATGTTGGTACGTGAATTGAGTTGTTGTTGAGATACAATCCATTGTAGGTTTCAACTTTTTTTATATTCGAAAAGCCTCTCGACCTCTTTCGCTATTAGTACACGATGGGCTTTCCGAATTTTTCATTTTATAATTTCCATTTCGTTTAGCCTTAAAATAGTGGTTTTTTAAACAATAATTCTCACAACAAATTACGTGAAACAATTTGTTTTCGTTGAAAAAATTGGTTTGAATATTTCTCGGCTTACGAATGAAATTTCGAACGTCTATTGAAATATATAACCAGATTAATAGCTGAATGCAATAACAGCCACCTAAAACCGCCAAACCACCCTCCCGTAACATACCCCCATATATCACAGGGAGGACTGGCTGTTTTGCATATATTCTTGATTTATTGGCTCTCATCAAAGGTCTATTGTGCCTGAGATGGACCATTTGCATTAAATCGCGTCTCCTGAGATAGGCTCTGATAATACAGCAAGAGGGCCGCGTAACTGCTGAGACGAAGGCCACAACGTTGCCAAGTTTCAGATAGAGAAATATCAGAGAAGTTTTTTTCATATCGTCAACGTTTTACTTCATCTTAATTTGTTTTAGATAAAGGAACGAAGGAAGATCACGCTGCAATATATGATTATATGTTCAAACTGATTGAAGAATTTTTTCCGCAAACGTCAAAAAATTATGACTTTTTTAACCTCAGTTCTTAATTCTGAAGTTTGATTTCACAGACGTTATTTTGTTTTTATTTTTTTGTCCGGCTGTGAGCCTACAAAAAAGTACACTTTTTTGTACTCTGACGGCAATTTCAAGAACGTCGGGCGGCGTACAGTTGGGTTCCGAATCCGACATAATGTAATCTGTGAGAAAAGTTTTCTATATTTTAATACAAGTTATTTCTTAATACTCGGGTACTTACCAACAAGGCACAGTCCTATAATGCGTAAATAAGTGACTGCAAATGTTTCTGACAATTATTTTGTTGAATTGTCAAATTTGTGTTGCCTTGACACCTACAAAACCAATAAGCAAAGCAATCTAGTTTTATGTTTTTGTACATCTAATCCTTTTTGAAAATATTATCTTAATTCTATCGCATGTTTTATTCAGAGAGAAGCACTTTTTGTGGCTCGTCTAAAATTGTCACGTTTAGTCTCGCCACAAAAAGTATCACTCTTACTCCTAATAATACAATATACTATTAAATATCAAAAATGTACCATCCAAATTGAGTCACTTGAATTCGAAAGATAAAATTTTGGAGGACTTTTAATTGTCAATAATAGGCTATTTCTGAACAAAGTGAAGAAAGCTTTTTTCCTGCGCAGCGTGGAAAAAAGTGCAAACCCAATTTGTTCAGATAGGTACTGATAATACCCATAATTCTCGTTTCGATAGTTTTTTATCAAACAATTTGGTAATACTAAATAATTCAGAAGTCATGTATCTATAAGCTAAATTGTTGTTCATGTCCTAAAGTATGTTGGCCAAACTGGCAGGAACTTTGGACATCGAATATCATAACGTAAAAGAAGTTACGACAAGGAAATATTAGATTCCACTTATGCATCACATCTCCTGGCACATAGTCATCTTTTTAATAGTGAATTTGAAATATTACGTATAGAAATAAAAGATTATAAACTCCATTTATTAGAAGCTGTAACGTGTAAATTCTCCACTTAACTGCAGCCACGGAATTCTACACTGAAATACCGTGACGTCACTTTTGTTTTCTCTATGATTAATGAGTTGCGTAGAACGAGAGTATAGAGATAGCGTCTTATTTGCACGTAGCACGTATAACATCGCTCTCTTTCGACAAGTGTCTGTTGAATCGTTAAGTTAGAGTAAAATTATATTAAATAACTACTGAACGAATATTCAGTACCTATATTAAAATTATTAAGTATATGTGGCGTCTGATAGACGCCACCTTGGCTAGTGCTAGAAACCACCTTGTTTGGAGTTTAGAAAACCACTGTATCTGGAATTTAAAGAACCACCCTATCTGGGGCTAATTCCCACATTGGAAACCACAGCTGAACCAGGGCAGAAGTCAAGAGCACAATCCAACTAGGAAAAACATCGATAGAAAATTATGTAAAACCAAAAGATAAGTCTCATTATATGTAAAAAGAGGATAGTAAATACCTTCATTTTACCTTGTTATTATTACTGTGAACAAATCAGAACCCTTATATGTTTAACCAATCCCCCTGCTAGCTTGGGCATAAATATATCTAAAAGGGAGGTTGGTTACATAATTTTCTATTATTAATTATTTGTTCACAGTAATAATAACAAGGTAAAATGAAGGTATTTACTAGCCTCTTTTTACATATATTGAGACTTATCTTTTTGTTTTACATAATTTTCTATCGATGTTTTTCCTAGTTGGATTGTGCTCTTGACTTCTGCCCTGGTTCAGCTGTGGTTTCCAATGTGGATATTAGCCCCAGATAAGGTGGTTCTTTAAATTCCAGATGCAGTGGTTTTCTAAACTCCAGACGAGGTGGTTTCTAGCTCTAGCCAAGGTGGCGTCTATCAGACGCCACAGATACTTGATAATTTTAATATAGTTACTGAATATTCGTTCAGTAGTTATTTAATATAATTTTACTCTAAATTAACGATTTAACAGACACTTGTCGAAAGATAGCGATGTTATACGTGCTACGTGCAAATAAGACGCTATCTCTATACTCTCGTTCTACGCAACTCATTAATCATAGAGGAAACAAAAGTGACGTATCGTTTGATATCGTGAATCACGGTATGTCTGTGTAGAATTCCGTGGCTGCAGTTAAGTGGAGAATTTACACGTTCCAAAGCTCTTGAAATTAGTAGTATGAAACAATCCAACAATTTGTTAAATGACAAATTAGAAATGAATAAATCACCATTGTTAAACATTTTCTAGATGTAATATTATTGAATATTTGTGCCTGTTGTGTTTTCCCCTAGTCATTAACAGTAATTTCTACCTGGTAAGTGATTACGTTTAGGTTTTTCCCATTCTTATTCTATATCCCCTTCCTTCATCGTTCAGTATTCTCGTTGTGGAAGTTAGTATGTAATATACATCTGAAGAAGCCACTGTGTTTGGAGAAACAATTGTCAACAAAATATAGTGAAAATCGTAAACTGTGAAGTTTTATTTACAATATTAATTAGTGAAATCATAAATTATATAATCTCCTGAAACAAATTTCAATTTAGGATTATCTGTTCCTTCTACTTCAGAAATAATATTGATTATGGTTGACCATACTAATCATGATATATTCATGAAAAATTTACATCCTTCTTCCAAATTTATATTCCTAGCAGTATTTCCCTAATATTTCATCTTCGGCAATATTCTGAATTCGAATGATAACTGTTAAGACTGATAAGTGTCATTATCGAAGATGTATAAGTATAATTTACCACGTTTAATAATAAATGTTCTGATAACGAGCAGGATTTTACGAAGGGTCACGGTCCGCTTGAAGGCAATATTATCGCTCTTGGTTAAAATGATGAGATTTCTTCAACAGTGTTGCCAACTAATTCAATTCCTCAAGTATTGAAAGAAAAGTGCTTCTCCAGTAAACACTAATTTTTTGAGTTTATGCTTATTATAACGTATATGAAACGTATGAATTTAAAACTAGAATCTCATAATTAATATCCTCTACGTAAGTTTTCAAAAATGTTTCTCAAATTTTTGTATATGTCAATTCGTTGTTTTTTTCTGGAACATTTTGACATTTCTTCACTTTATAAAGTAAAATTCGATAGCTTGGCGAAAAATGACGTGTTTTACTCTAATTCTTCCTATAAAAGTAGTGCACATACCCTTGGTATTGGTAGGTGTGGATGGTGACCGATGCGCTGCGATCTTATTAGATCTATTGTGCCCCATCTTCTTCTGCTTCTCGATGTGTTCTCGTTTTACAGCAGCCCCTGAAACCTCAATACCTCCAGGAATTTGAGGATTTTAAGGGAGTCTATTCGTGGTATTTCTTCTACAGTCAGCTGGTATGATCCCAGTGTGCTCAGTCTGTCATGGTGCACAGCATAGCACTCCATCAGTATATGGTGGCGTGTTTCTGGACGTTCCTTGCAGAATCTGCAGGTGCTGTACCCCTCCAAACCTAGCTTCCTTAGGTGTTCTTTGAGTCTGCAATGCCCCGTAATAAATCCTGTGATTGTCTTCAGACTAGTTTTGCTGAGGTTAATCAGTGTCTTCG
The DNA here is from genome assembly GCA_030704885.1 of Cynegetis impunctata. Classification (NCBI taxonomy): domain Eukaryota; kingdom Metazoa; phylum Arthropoda; class Insecta; order Coleoptera; family Coccinellidae; genus Cynegetis; species Cynegetis impunctata. The sequence goes on along the minus strand of JARQZK010002268.1, from coordinate 190,691 downwards.
ATCTTGCTCGCTTGAACTTTCCGATGAGATCTTTGGCCTGCCTCAGTCCAAGAAGTCTTTGCCAGTATGTTGCTCTCATTGCTTCTTCAGCTTTATTGAGTTCTTCTTGGAAGTAAGATTTTCCATGTCCGCAGAAAGGCTCTGGCCCGATTAGTGGCGCTGACGCACCCTTTCGTGCCAGGGTGTCTGCTTGTTCATTACCCTTCACTCCGACGTGCCCCGGCACCCAGAGGAGGATCACTTTGTTGTTCCTGCCCAGATCGTTTAGTTTGTCTAGGCCTTCACAAACCATCTTTGAGTTGATGTTATAAGAGCTCCACGCTTTGATGGCTGCTTGGCTATCGGAGAGGATCGCAATTTCCTTGTTCCGGTATTTCCTATCGAGGTTGAACTGAATGCACCTTTCTATGGCGTGAATTTCCGAATGGAAAATACTGGGGAACTGGCCCATGGGTTCTCAGTATTTGGTACGAGGCCCAACGACTCCTGCTCCAGTTCTTTCGGGAGTTTTAGACCCGTCCGTATACCATATTATGGAATTCTTCTCCAGTGCTCGAATGGATTCTATGCTCCATTCCTTCTTGGTATTTAGTTCCGTTCGAAATAATTTCTTGAAACTAAATTTCCTGGTAATTTCGTCAGTTGGGAGGTCAGCAAGGTGTGCACTTCCGGTAAGGGTTGAGTCCCTTGTACCGTATGCAGCACCTTTGAGTCCAACTTTAGCCAACCTGAGGTTTGCTCCCCAAACAGTTCTCCTCACCATGATGTGGAGAGGAGTGAGGTCCAGAACTACCTCTAGTGCTGCTGTTGAAGTCGATCTCATTGCTCCTGTTATACAAAGACATGCTAGTCTTTGCACTTTCTCCAAGGTTTTCTTTGCTGTGGTGAGTTCGGTTCTGCCATGCCACACTACTGCTCCGTAGGTGATCATAGGTCTCACTATCATGGTGTACATCCATCGCAGTATTGATGGGTTACAGCCCCACGTTTTTCCTGCGATGTTCCTGCACACCATCAGTGATGATTTTGCCTTGTTTGCGATCTTTTCTACGTGCATGTTCCAGAGTAGTTATGAGTCTAGGGTGAACCCTAGATACTTACACATACCCTTATTACCACACCAGAATTACACACACACACACACACACACACACACACACACAAATGATGAGATTTCCTCAAAAGTGTCGCCACCTAATTCCATTCCTCGTGTATTAAAAGGAAAGTGCCTCTCGAGTAAAAACTTATTCGAATATATTAAAATAATGTTTATTAAAAACAACTTACACATTTATTAGATAAAATATACATGACGCACGTTTTGGTAAAAATTCACTTTCTTCAGATACTCAGTGCAAAATTATTACATTTCTCCGGTATATCCAATACAAGAAATAAATGAATAACAAATTTTGTAGATACGGTCAATACAAAGATGTAAATAATCAGTTGGAGAGGAAATTCCGTTCTAAACCTCTAGTCAGGTAGTTTCATAATTTTGAAACGATTCAGAAGGGGCTTGAAGTATGATCGATTTGGCTATTCAATAGGAGAACGGAATGCTTGTATTCATTTATCTGTAGTGATTCTAAAAAATTTAGTTGAATTTCTGATGAAAGTGAGGCTGTTATATTTGATCAAATATTACAGCTTCACTTTTATCGGAAATTCAAGTAGAAAACTTAAATCTCTCTTATCTAAGCACGAAATTAACATTGCTTATCGTACCGGTAATAATTTAGGAAATCATATAAAAAATAATAAATCCAAAGTTCATAAAGGTAATAAATCAGGAGTTTATAAAATTAATTGTGATGATTGTGATGAGTTTTATATTGGTAAAACTTTCAGAAGTTTTCAAACTAGAATTTCAGAACACAAGCGTAGCTTTGTTAATCAAAAGTCGGATTCACATTATGCAAATCATTTAATCCAAGAAAAGCACACATTCAATTTCGATTTTAAAATATTAAATACTGAAAGTAAGGAAGGGAATTAAACTTAATTTTTTTAGAATCATTGCAGATAAATAAATACAAGCATTCCGGTCTCCTATCGAATAGCCAAATCGATCATACTTCAAGCCCCCTTCTCAACCTTTTCAAAATTATCGAAGTACCTGTCTAGCAGTTCAGAATTGGTTTTTCCTATTCTAATATTTATTTGTAACCATCTTTCTATTTACCCCTTCTACACAATTTGTCATCTCTTTATTTCTTGTTATCGATATAACAGAGGAAACATAATTAGTTTGCCATTAGCATCTGAAGAAGTTGAAGTTCCACCGTGCGTCATGCATTATTTCTTTTAATAAATGTGTGAATTATTATTATTAACTATTGTTTCCATATGTTTATTAATTTACACCATGTATCGGCCCAATCAATCCAAGATTCAAAAAATTGGCAGAAGTGCTTGAAAACTGTTTAAATTGACGGAGTAGCCAAGCTAGTATATTTTATGAAAATATATAGTAGGTATGTTTATGAAAAATATTATATTAAATTCTCAAATGACAAATGGCAAATTGAAATGTCACATGTTATTTCTAAATATTAAAATTTCCTAACCTTCAAACCAATTAACATAAAAAATTGTAAATTAATAAAAAGATTACAAATATATTACTTACTCTGAATAACTGCTTAATATACGCTGACTTACAAATCACAAAATATTTATTCATAAATTTAACTCACTGTATACATACTAATGATAATGTGAATAAATAAGAAGTTCTTCGTTTACTGTAGTACATGACGTTATGCGACAGAATTGCCATTTAAAGTTCTAATATTTAACTACTGAACGAATACATCAATGAATAGCGTGTATTTCTTCTCGATCATACTTTCTCTCACTTGCATTCTCCCTTTTCTCGCTCCATGGCTATGTATTTCATGCTACGTTCGCCCGTTCTCACTCTCTCTCAGTCGGTCTCAATCGCTCTCTCCCTCTTCTTGGACAAAAACGTCACACATCCGTTTCATCCGTAAGAATTTTACCCTCATGCGCGCAAAGAAGTTTTACTTCAAAAATACAAAAATTGTAAAATAAAATACCTAGACCATATATTTTCTTATGTAAAGTAAGATTTAATTGAATCGACTACATCTTTCTTTTAATAATATCTTAATACATTTCCGTTATTGTCATGAACAATTTCGCAAAGGTCGTTACCTCAGAAATCAACCGACAAAGATAAATGAGAAAAAAAGTGAATCAAGAATTCTAGCGACCGCGAAATGGTCCCTCATTTTATATTTTTAATTATTTTCAACCCTCTACCCAGAAAACTTTTATTCCCGTTTCTCAAACGATACGGGCTTATCGGATGCGATCTTATCGGCCATTTTCAATTATTTATAGTTGTTTTAATCAGACAGGAAATGGAAAATGAACGGGCTTCATTTAATTTCGAGGGAATATTTGGCAGGGAATTTTTCTACCGTGTAATTTAATATTCGATGCCGGATGTCTGGGGTGGGACCTCAATTGATAATTTCTTAAAACTGTTTTATAACAATTTTGTTCTGTTTACTTCAAATATCGCCTCAGATTCCTCCTGAAAAAGGAATATATCTTCTATGTTTCATTATCAGAATGTCGAGACCAGAGGAAGCAAAAAGACTGGACCAGAGAAAGAAAGTTTTCCTCACAAATGAAAATAATAATTATTATAATATTTAACTTCCAATTAAGTATGTTAGTTTGAAAGAATTGCACAATATTCCTTCCGTATTTGTGGAATTTTGGACTTCCATTGTCTATAAAGTATCTGAAACAGAAAATAAAAGGAAGAAATTTGATTAGTAAATGGCAAACAAAAACGAAAATACTTGAAAAAATTAAATTTAAAAATTAGTGGGATGAATGGAGGTATCTAAAAAGGAATAAAATTGGATTAGTAAATAATAAGTTATATACTAGTGTTAAATATAAAATTATACAATAATTAATATACACGACGTTTCATTTAGTTCGGTATTTCTAACCATTCTCAAGTGAAACTTTATGTCACATATAGAGAACATAATATTCAATTCTACAAAAGCATCAAATATAAGTTTTTGGCATAGATACGTTGATGATGTAATTGCTTGTTTTAAGGGCACCGCGAGACAATTAGATCAGTTTCTGAATTATATTAGTAGCATTCACCCAAATATAACGTTCAAGATTGAAAAAGAATTGGATCGACAGATTAATTTCATGGATTTAACTATCTTTCATAATAATAATACTTTGAGTTTCGATATATATATATATATATATATATATATATATATATATAAAAAACCAACTTTCACGGATATATGTATTCCGTCGGGATTCAAATCATCCTCTTTCCCATAAACATTCAGCTTTTAATTCAATCATCCACAGAGCTTTTTGAATTCCATTATCCGTAACAAATTTAGCAACAGAAATTTTTACTATAAAAATAATTGCTTCAAATAATGGTTTTCATACAAGTTTGATAGATAAAATGATAAACAAGAAACGTAGTCAACTAGCGTACAACAGCGTATATACCTTTGACAAATTTTGGTCCTCCAACAGAAAAAGATGCTAATGTATACCTAAACGTTATATTAAAATTGCTTTCAAACCTAAGACAAAACTCTCAGGATTTTTTTTCAATGCTAAAGATAACACTTCAAAATTTGAAAGATCAGGAGTTTATAAGTTGATTTGTCCTGTATGTAAAGGAGTGTATATAGGTCAGACTGGTCGATCGTTCAAGACAAGATTTAAAGAACACCAACAATTTTTTTGAAAAATAAAACGGATTCAACGATTTCAAATCATAGCAGTGAAAACCACCACCCATTTCCACAAATAAATAATTTTCAAATAATGCACAAATTACCGAAAAGAACCAAACTTACTCACATAGAATCATTAGAAATTTTTAAACTCAATCATAATGCAAAAGATATCTTGCTGAACGACCAGATTGACTTCTCCTATATTTAGTGTATTCAAACAATAATGATTTTTCTAAGAACATTTTATTGTACCAATTTGGGAAATCCACTTCTATTAGCTCTTCTTGAAATGTGTTCCTCTTGTCTATTTATTCTGTATTCAGTTCTTAACTCAATCTGCCCGATGATGGTCTAGTGACCGAAATTGCAATCGCAGTGTTATATTTTTCAAAGTTTTTTTGTGATAATAAACGTAGTAAATTCAAATTTAGTTTTTGTTATCATGTTAAATAATCACGTAGTAACGACGGATTCCATCAACTATGTAACTTTACACTTTAATCAAATTTCTTTCTTTTCTTTTTTGTTTCAGATACTTTATCGACAATGGAAGTCCAGAATTCCGCAAATACCAATTATGTAAGGAGGCCTCGGTAGCCCAGCGGTAAGGTGAACGGCCTTTCATCGTTTGTATACCGAGGATTGTGGGTTCGATTCCCACCTCGCTCTTGGGTGTTGTATATGTCCGGTTTTCAGTGGTTATAAAAGTTAAATATGTTGGGTAATGTACATAGATTACAAGCCCATTGGCCGTTCGGAACCGGCGTTAAACTGTAGGTCCCTCGAGTTATAAAAAAAAAAACCAATTATGTATATAGTACTTACGTCAACATAAGCATTCAAAGTGTCAAATATGTCACGCGTCAGATGGATAGTGGTCGATATATCGACTGTGATACTGTTTTTCAAGTGAAATTCTTGTCGAGCTGTATCAAATTAGTGGCATACCTGTATGATGTGTTGGACTGTCAGCCGAACATTACACTTGCTGCAGAGTGGTTGAGTTTGATTGCTTGTTGTTAGGTAACCATGGAGGAGGCGGGTATGTCCTATTCTTAGTTTTGTTTCTTCTATTCATCCGTGGCAAGCTATAGGAGTCTATAGCAGTCTCTGTTGAAAACAGTTTGATGTAAGAAAGGCTCCATAGCTTTTGTCTTTTGTTTTTTATTAGTCTTTTAAACCTATTTTTCAGATCACCTGCCAACTGTAGTTCTGGGATGGTATCTAGTCTGGGTGATTCCTTCGCCATCTTGTCAGCTAGCTCATTTCCTCTTATCCCTACGTGTGAGGGGATCCATGTAAGAATGATGGCATTTCCTTGGGCCGATAAATGATCACGTTCCGTATGTATGTTTTGGACAAAGCGATTTGTAGAGAAGATGTCTTCAATAGATTGGATCGACGAGAAGGAGTCTGTGCATATTGCAATATTTGAGTTAGAAGTACTTATTGGCTCCAGTGCAGTAAGGATAACGAATAGTTCTCATGTGTTTTATCGGGTTTTGGAAATTGTCTCGTCCAGAGTACATACCGAGCATCCAATGCTGTAGTTGTCCTTTGAGGCATCTGTATAGAGGATTCTTGATAAAAATATTTTTTGTCAAATGAATATACTTCTGCAAAAAAAAAGTCTTTTCTCTTTTCCCACAACTAAAAAGGTTTAATAATTTCAACAAATAATTTTATGGTGGTTTTTTTTGTAGATAACGTTCAAGTTCCTTCGTCAAATATTTGATTTAAATTTCTGTACATCCTGGAGGTAGTTCATTGTATTTCAATCCCTCTTTCAGTGATTTGAAATCTGGATTTTGTTTCAGGTCTCAAACTTATTTACAGTCAGATTTTTTGTCACATTCTTCTTTATTATGCCAGAAATATCAATATCAAAATCAATTATCAGTTTTATTATAATTCATGAAGTCTAGGTGTTTTGGAATGCACAGCCTCTATTTTACGGACAGCTTCTTTTTGGGTAATTAATACCTCTTGGACATGCCTCATACTTCCAATTCATAGGTAATTCGAGTACGGAGCAATGTATAATATGTCTGAAGTGCTGTCTGATGACTAGCAACCTGTCTTATGGCATAAGGCGTATGTAGTAAAATATAATTACATTTCAAGCTAACAGTCTGATATCGAACCTTATGCCCATGAACATGGTGCCATTTGTGGGTATCATAGTTCGATGAGAAGGCCACTTTCAGTTTTTTCATTATTAAGTCATAAGCTATTTGAGCTGAACTAACCAGCTGGTTGTCTATTTGCGTCCTCCGATCTATGGAGTAGATAGCTGCTGTTATTATCTTTTATGGCTATTGTCTACATACAGAAAAACGTGAAAGTTGATATCCTTTGGTAGATCATTGATAAAGATGATAAATAGACGAGGTCCCAGAGTCGATCCTTGAGGAATACCTTATACGATGGAGGATGTTGACTTTTTTTCTTGATTCTCAGATGTCAATTTGTTGCAGTTCTGTGAATATGAAACAAATAACGATAAGGCTACTTCTCTTGCGCAATGATATTTAAGTTTTTCTAGACATATTCAGTGCCGCATGCAGTTAAGAACTAGAGCTGTTTGATGATTTATGAGATAATTGTCCTTATCCAGGAAGGAGATGAGTTGTTCGGCCATCACCGATTGTATAATTTTCGAAAATACTGGATGAATATTGGAAGGTAATTGGAGAGTAGGATATATCTTGGCCAGTTTCATGTTGTCCAGAAAAACTCATTCTTGCATACTTGTGCTGATTATATGAGTTAATGGAGCCAAGATTGTATAACCCGCTGATTTGATCAAGCTTGTACTGATCTCAACTATATCCATTGTAAGTTTTGACGCCATCTTTTTTATGTATCGTAGTGTACATCTTTGAGTGATTGGTTTGAAGAACAATGAATGTCGTTGAACTTATTTTGTCTTAATAACTTTGAGCAGAATAATCATCAGATTCCATTTAACTTGATACTGTAGTTCCTATATTAGTGAAGAAATCATTTAGAGTATTTGCTGATATTATGCATAGAACATAATAAATTAAGTACTTAACCTACTAGAAATAAAAGTGCTACCCAGGATTTGAAAAACATGCAATACATAAAGACACTGAAGTTAGAGCCCTGCTAATTGAACGTGAAATCAGACAAGGATACGTACTTGGTCCCATTCTCTTCAGTATATATACGGAATTTTTTGCCCAGTGTACATAATGGCAATTGGTATTTGAGATGGTTTTTAAGGCAGAACGAAATTATCAAATTTTGGATAAATTTCTCCAATTGCCGGCATTTTCAAGTAGATATTTCTCATTCCATTTATATCTTTTTTTCGGTACATATTGGCATCTCCAGCGACTCCTTCCTAACCTATTGGGTTGAAATTTGATATCTGGGATTATTTTCGGAGCACAACGAAATAAATATGATCAAGGTAAAACTGCCGCCATTTTTACGTAAGTATTTCTTGTTTTTCCGTGGTTTTTGAAAATTTTCTCAACTACACAGCTTCTGCAGATTGAGTTGTAGGGTTAACATTTGGTACGTGGATTGAGTCCATGTTAAGATACGTTCTTTTGTAGCTTTCAACTCTTTTTGTCAACCGTGCTGCACTTGGCGGAGGTTATTCCGTTCGAATCGCATCTCAACGTGCTTCGTTATCAGAACGCGATGCATTATAAATTTTCGATAAAATTAATTATTTGCTAATTTTTGTAGCTTCCAACTCTTTTTGTCAACCGTGCTGCACTTGGCGGAGTTTATTCCGTTAGAATCGCATCTCAACGTGCTTCGTTATCAGAACGCGATGCATTATAAATTTTCGATTAAATAAATTATTTGCTAATTTTTGTAGCTTTAAACTCTTCTTCTCAACCGAGCTGCACTTGGAGGATGTTATTCCGTTTAATACGCATCTCAACGTGCTTCGTTATCAAGACGTGATGCATTATAAATTTTCGATAAAATAAATTATTTGCTAATTTTTGTAGCTTTCAACTCGTTTTCTCAACCGTGCTGCACTTGGCGGAGGTTATTCCGTTCGAATCGCATCTCAACGTGCTTCGTTATCAGAACGCGATGCATTATAAATTTTCGATAAAATAAATTATTTGCTAATTTTTGTAGCTTTCAACTCTTTTTCTCAACCGTGCTGCACTTGGCGGAGGTTATTCCGTTCGAATCGCATCTCAACGTGCTTCGTTATCAGAACGCGATGCATTATAAATTTTCGATAAAATAAATTATTTGCTAATTTTTGTAGCTTTCAACTCTTTTTCTCAACCGTGCTGCACTTGGCGGAGGTTATTCCGTTCGAATCGCATCTCAACGTGCTTCGTTATCAGAACGCGATGCATTATAAATTTTCGATAAAATAAATTATTTGCTAATTTTTGTAGCTTTCAACTCTTTTTCTCAACCGTGCTGCACTTGGCGGAGGTTTTTCCGTTCGAATCGCATCTCAACGTGCTTCGTTATCAGAACGCGATGCATTATAAATTTTCGATAAAATAAATTATTTGCTAATTTTTGTAGCTTTCAACTCTTTTTCTCAACCGTGCTGCACTTGGCGGAGGTTATTCCGTTCGAATCGCATCTCAACGTGCTTCGTTATCAGAACGCGATGCATTATAAATTTTCGATAAAATAAATTATTTGCTAATTTTTGTAGCTTTCAACTCTTGTTCTCAACCGTGCTGCACTTGGCGGAGGTTATTCCGTTCGAATCGCATCTCAACGTGCTTCGTTATCAGAACGCGATGCATTATAAATTTTCGATAAAATAAATTATTTGCTAATTTTTGTAGCTTTCAACTCTTTTTCTCAACCGTGCTGCACTTGGCGGAGGTTATTCCGTTCGAATCGCATCTCAACGTGCTTCGTTATCAGAACGCGATGCATTATAAATTTTCGATAAAATAAATTATTTGCTAATTTTTGTAGCTTTCAACTCTTTTTCTCAACCGTGCTGCACTTGGCGGAGGTTATTCCGTTCGAATCGCATCTCAACGTGCTTCGTTATCAGAACGCGATGCATTATAAATTTTCGATAAAATAAATTATTTGCTAATTTTTGTAGCTTTCAACTCTTTTTCTCAACCGTGCTGCACTTGGCGGAGGTTATTCCGTTCGAATCGCATCTCAACGTGCTTCGTTATCAGAACGCGATGCATTATAAATCTTCGATAAAATAAATTATTTGCTAATTTTTGTTTCGGTTTGCATAGTTTTATTCTTGATTTTTTCCTTCGGAAAAATACGACCTTATAGTTATGGAGCTCTGCTGAACAAGCATTTTTTTCTCAATTTTGAACAACTCCCTGCTGACGTTGCCGTGAGAGGAAATAAAAGTGGTTATGAGAAGTTTATTCGACTCAACGAAAGTATTGCTCAAATTTGAAAACCAGAAAATTTGGGTGAAAAAAAAAAGAATGACATGAAAATTGACTTTGTGACGGAAATCTGCTGAGCACTCATTTTTTTGTTTTAACTAATTGATTGGAACTATACTTGATGAAAATCCATTATAAAATTTTAAATGAAACTTCACAGTTTTCAATTTTCACTATATTTTGTTCACATGACAATTGTTTCGCCAGACACAGTGGCTTCTTCAGATGTACATTACATACAGTATGTAAGATATATCTGAAGAAGCCACTGTATTTGGCGAAACAATTGTCATGTTAACAGAATATAGTGAAAATCGAAAACAGTGAAGTTTTATTTGCAATATTTGTAGTTTTTCCTACGCGATCTCAATGAAAATTTCTTGCAAGTATAAAACAAAATATGTCAATGTAACCTATCAACTTTTCATCAATAATTCGAATTGAAAATTACTATTTCACCAAAAACTCGAGACCTACAATAAATTAATTGTTAGCGGCTAAATTGATTCAGTGACCAATTAAATTTCACAACTTCTCTGTGAAATTTTTCGGAAAAATTTCCTTCACCACAGATAGGTTTCTTACTTAAAATCGATTCTATGTTCGATGAATCATCCTTATACGCACATTGAAAATTTCGTTCACGATCGAAGGACATATTTCATAACCCCATATATTCAATGGGAAGCTTTTAACGGCACATTAGCCATAGGTTCTAGCCGTTCATATCTTGTATCCGAGTATCAAGTGGGCCACTTTGCATTAGGCAAATGACGCGAAATTTCAGCCGCCGACGTTTCGGGAACGCGCAATCATAAAAACTGGTGAAATATCGCGCCACGGAAACTGTCGAGGAATATTATTAGCGGATTTTATACGCGGGCGTATATTCTTGAAATTGAAAGATTACTTTGTATTGTCATGCATGTGCATATTATAGATAAACAGAAATGTATGCAAAATCCTGAGAACGAGGAAGATCTCGTGCCGAATTTATTGGTCGGAGTTTCTCTGTGACGTTAATCTCCTTCCGGCTATTTTTCGCCGATGAATATTTTTACATGCGGATTTTTGGGCGAACAATATAAAGTGTATGATCCGTGATAGTGTCATAAATTCTTGTCAAATGTGGGGACCATCTTAGTCTGAATAATATTCGAATATAAAGAGTGAGTTCCACTTCGTGAGAAACTCTAACTAATGAATTTTCGATTCGTAACTTTCTTCATTTATTTTTTTATTCATTAGGTCACTTCTTTATTTAGTTACTCAATTATGTGTTATTATATTCATTCATGCAGTCATTTATTCATTCATTTATTCATCTATATAATTATTTATTTATTCATTTATTCATTCATTTGTAACACGAATTTATTTTGCAAATTCCGTAATGAGAATAAATAAAAAGATAGTATTGTAAGAAATGTATACTCCTGCTAATTCAAAAATTGAAATATTCTTGTTATATATATTTTTTTTAGATTTAGATACTATAACCCTGATTTATCTCAATGAAGACAACGAACCAAAATGAAAAAATTTGTTGAAAATGCTATTAAAACTTGATAAGCTATTTGATTCTAGGATTACAAAATTCTTATAAAATTGGAATTAATGAATATATATATACCTATATATACCGGGTAGCGAGAAAGTCTGGCAACAAGGTATTTTCTTTGAAACGATTGAACGTATAATTATCAAATTTTAGGGTTGTGCACAGGATTCTATTTTTCGTTTTTCAGAGGTCCTGTCAAACTTGAGTGACGTCAGCATTCAGTGTATCGCCACCATCTTGAATTTTTTCAAATAGCACCGCAGGTCGAGTGATATATCGTAGAAAAGCTGATTTCGTCCTCTTCTCAAAAATACAGAATACGTACCACATAACTAAAAAAATAAGACAAACAATTTTCAAAGACATACAATATGTAATTTTTCAATTCATACTAATTTACAAAAATATTAATAGTTTGCTTGTAATAGGATCTCAAAATATTGACCACCTGTGTCTTAGCAATAATACAATCTGTATTTGAAGCTTCGAATAGAATTGTTTATCATTTATGAAGAAATTGTTTGTATCACAAGACATTTGAGAGTTTTTGAATCAGTTATGTCTGATATAAATTGGAGTCAAGTCGGGAGATCTTGACGGCCACTTAATTACACCTTTTCAAACAACCATCTCTGAGGAAAATTTGATGATTATTTGTTTAATCGTCTTAAAAAAAATACCTTGTTGCCAGACTTTCTCGCTACCCTGTATATATATATATATATATATATATATATATATATATATATATATATATATATATATATATATATATATATATATATATATATATATATATATATATATATATATATATATATATATATATATATATATATATATATATAATATATAAGAATGAAATATTGAGCTCGTTTATATCAGTATACTGTTTTGGATCTTTTTTACCACTCCTAGGATGTTATTTCAGAACTGTTCGGGTTGGCTGGTGTTCCAACTCCTAGGGTCTTTCGGACTCTTGCTTATTTTCTCTGAGGTCTTGAATTGCTTTTCCAAGGTCCTTATATCTTCCTTTCACTCCTAGGATATTTGAATGAGACTTTAAGGGTCTTATTTTAAGCTCCTGGAGTCATTAATTCGCTCCTGGGGTCTTGTGCTTCCTAGGGCAAACGATATTCAAGAAAAATTAATTTTACTTCGGGAAAATCATGAAGTAAAAACTCTATTGCCTTTGTAATATAATTTCGTCGTACGTATCAATTCTTCAGTGTAACGAATCGAAAAGGGAGTACCTTGACCATTTGTCAGGGTACTGTCATCATAAATTTTTATTACATCTAGAATTTAAAATGACGCTAGTAATCGAATCGTCTTCACTCGTTAATCTCAGCTGAAATTTAGCCAGTGGACGGTATTTCATAACGCTACACATTTATTTATTTATTCATTTCTTTATCTATTCATCGATTTATTTATTTATTTATTCATTTATTTATTAATCAATTATTCATCTCTCTATCTATCTATCGATCTGCTCATCTTATTTATTAACTGATTTATTTATTTATTTAATACTTCATTCCCTTATTCAGTCATTCATTAATTTACTTCTTTATTCAGAAATTCAATAACGTATTCATTCAGTCATTCATATATTTATTTATTTATCTATTCATTCATACATTTATTTGGTTATTTATTCCTTCGTTTATTTACCCACTTATTATTTCATCAATTTATTTATTCATTCATTAGTTTATTTTTTCATTTAGTCATTCATTTATTTATTATTTCATTTATTCATTTATTCATTCATTCATTCACTCATTTATCTATTTATGCATTCAGTTATTCATTAATTCATTCATTTATTTATTTATTCACTCATTCATTCGTTGATTCATTCATTAATTCATTTATTCACGTATTATTCACGTAATTATTCATTCACTTATCCATTCACTTATCTATCCATTCATTTACCAACTTATTCATTCATTCATTCTTTTATTCATTCATCTATTCATTAATTCATTAGTTTATTTGTTTATTCAATTATTTATTTATTCATTCAGGAGTAATACCAAATAACGCTCTCACTAATGCAATAAATCTGAAGTCCTGGTGTCTAATAATTAAAGAAAAGTGAAATAAAAAGTTTATTCTCAGTGGATCAGGTTTTTAATTCATCTGTGATATTTGCGGTTTTACTGAACTTTATTCTAAGTACTTATAAAAATAAATAATAATACGGAAAAAAAGTTAAGTGAAACTAAGCATCAATCATTTTAATGTTAAGTAAGTTCAAAGGAATATCAGAAAACATTGTCAGCAAGTGAGAATTCAACATCATTAAGCTCATCAATTCATCTTGGATAGTTTGTTCTTCTCCAAACGGCTGCACAGAATCCACAAATTCCGAAAAAATATCAAGATTGAAAAAAAGCGGGAGCCCAAATGAACAGCGACTAAATCATCCACATAGTGACATTTCGTTTAAACTTTCAGGAAACCGACATTATTCAACCGAGGTGAGAATCGCCGCGAATAACGATCCGCCCCGCAAAAATTATCAGTAGGCCATTAAAATACATCAAAAATTAATTTACCCAGCGTTCTAGATTAAAAATTAAAACTTTACGTTTTAAAAATTAATGGCTAAGAAAACAGCAGATAATTCCCGAAATTCAATAAGAACGGACCTGATAAGTGGTCGGGAGAGCGCTCTGAATTCGGCGCTGGTCCGACGCTTTTTTTAATTGCGAATTTGCAAAATGAATTATAAATTTCCGCACCTTGAGTTTGGCCGCGGACCTGGCGACATTCTTCATAATTAATTACGGCCCCCTATAACCTCTCCGGGCGCGGTGCCGGACCTGGGAAGAGTGAAAATATGAAAAATAGACGGCGGGAATGGTTAATGGACTTCGAAAAATTTATTTCGCGGAGATGGGAAGATTTCCCTGCGAGTACGGACGTGCAGTTCGGGAAATGCAAGAGGAAAAGGAAATCGTCAGTGGGATGGTCGGAATTTGATTCATAATGATACTACAGAGTGGACCACCAAGAAATGCATCGATTGATATCTCAGAAACTGGATATAGGAAGAATTTGAAATTTTGGAAACTTGCTTGATATCTCAGGACTCAGCTAAAAAATGATGTTCGAATTGGTGTCTTTTTGGATTGATTTGGCCGATACTTGGTGTAAATTAATAAACATATTAAAACAATGGTTAAAAATAACAATTTACACATTTATTATAAGAAATAATGCATGACACACGTTCCGGTGGAACATCACCTTCTTCAGATGCTGCATCTGAAGAAGGTGAAGTTCCACCGAAACGTGCGTCATGCATTATTTCTTGTAATAAATGTGTAAATTGTTATTTTTAACCATTGTTTTAATATCTTTGAACCTCTAGACATTTTGTGCATCTAAGCCGCAATTGTTTATGGGTGGCTCTTTTTATTGACTGGTGGTCAAAGTCTTCAAATGCTGTACTTACTAGCCCCATGCAGTATTCCATGGTAGTCACTGCGGTGTTATACACGCCAATTTTCACTGTTCCCCATGAATGAAAATCTAGTATTGATAGGTCTGGGGAGCGAGGTGACCAAAAATCTGGTCCATTGCTGGCTATCCATTGATCATAAAATAAGTTTTCCAGATAGATGTGCATTATGTGGAGGTGCCCCCATAATGTTGATAGAAAAGGTTTCGAAGATCAGCCAGGGATAAGTTGTCTAAATGGTCAACTTCAAAATTCATGTGATTCTGTTTTTGAGAATATGGTGTCACAAATGTATCAAATTTTCTTGAAATAACTTTATCACATTGTCCAAGTTTAAATAATCTTCGTTTGTATAATTGAACTAGGGTGTCATTACGATGCTTTGAAATGTTAAATACGATCGTGGCTTTCCTTGATCTAATTTTTTTTATCGCCATATAAAAATATAAAATTTCGAAAACTGAAAATTTAAGGTTTCAATGACCTCAAACAAAATTACCTTAATTTTTAATGCTTAGTATTAGTATAGCAAAATAAAGAAAAATGGGGGTTCCCAATTGAAAAAATTGATTTTTATCAGTTTTCAATCTCATTTTAGATCTTATTTTTTGAACACCCTGTATGATTAGTTATCCAAATTTTATGCAGAATCTATTGAAGTAAGTCCTTCTCAACAAGAAATCTAACCCAAAGTGAGTAGTAAGGGCTTCCTCATAGGAACAATTGATAATTATATTAGGATATATATCGTCATTTTTGACATAAAAACTTAAATATGTCAGAAACTCTTAGACTCAGGTATAGGATATGATGCATAAAATACTCCTTAAATCTTGGGAGGAATTCAAAAATGTAATAATCTATAGGGTGTCCTATTTAAAATGAGCGACTTAAGGTCTTTTTCCGGTATAACCGGAATTGCCCAATAAATGAAAATATTTTAGCTGAAGAGGACCCAAGACTTTAGCTGAAGAGGACGGCCTCTGCAAGAGGCTATCGACCTCCATTTTCCAGATCAGGAGGATGCGGCAAATAACCGATAGTAGCATCGCAAAAATGACCTACTACTCCAGTTTCCATAGTCTCATCACCTATGGTATTATACTGTGGGGGCAATCTGTAGAAGCACAAAAAGTGCTACTAAAACAGAAGAGTGCTATAAGAGCTATTTTCAACATGGAAAAAACTGACAGTTGTAGAGACGTTTTCAAGAGGGAGAAGATACTAACAACTATATCCGTTTTCATACTTACCTGCGTCAAATATGTCCATCGGCACCAGGATGGATTTCCGAGGAACTCTCACTACCACAGTTATAACACACGAGAGAAACATAACTTCTCTGTCCCGCATGCCAGAATAAAGAAGACCCAACAAGGCCCAAACTACACCTGTCTTAAGCTATATAACAAGCTCCCAGGCCATTTGAAGTTGTTAAGCTTACCTGCATTCACCAGGAAGATTAAGGATTTGCTCTTGGAAAAAACCATATATGATCTGAATGAATTTTTCTCCTGAAGGTTCCTGTACTTCCGTTCTACACTATTATCTCAATGCCAAGCCATATGAGGTATGTGTGTGTGTACCTGATTGTTCATATACCTAGGTATATTCTATTTTAATCATGACAGGCCATATAAGTTTTAATGCCAAATATTTATACGTGTTGTAATGATGTTTTCAACTTGTGTAAATAAATATTATTATTATTATTATTAACCCAACACCAGCCAACGTCCCATTTTTGGGACGCGCCATTTTTGCCAGATTCCTTCAAAGCTATCACAGAAAACTAGAGTATTTGATAATGTCATTTAGGTCAAAGTATGTACTTCATATATTTATAGTCAGATGTCTCACAGGAACAATAACAGAAATTAGACTGATTCAACAAGTCGGCACTTGCCTGGCGCGTTGGGGTTGTCATACGCTATAGTGATTTCAATATATTTCTGTCGAGAAAATTATAATTATACCATTGCAGTTTTATTGTTGAATAGTCTCTTTTTTCGATACGGAACGGAATTGAACTGACTCATATCTTTATCTGTTGCCAATTTGTTGCTAATTTTGTTGTCCCAATTTTGGGACATTGGCTAGAAGTGATAATTATGAGTAGCAGAAAATGTCTAACTGTCCGTGACATTGACATTATATTTGAAGATCCGGAATTTTGGAAAGATATGGATATTGAAAATATTATTGTAGGAATAATTCCTTCAGACCCGGATATTCTAACAGACACAGAAAATTTTGAAGAGAATGACCTAGAAGGAGAAGAAATAGTGGATGTTGCAGGTACTATGGAATTGGTGGTGGCCTTTATTCACCCAATTGTTAGATATATTGGTGACAAATACTTGGAGACTTTACCAGATTGTAAATCCCCAAGAAATTGCTACTCTGCTAGAAGAACGTAGGAAAAGAGACCACGCCCTCAAAAGTCCAAATTGATGAGAGGAAGAGCAAGTATGGACAAAGGATATGACCAAATGGGTCATTTGGTTGTTTCTATAAAGAAAAAAGGAGATAAGCATTTTGTGAAAAAAAACCACTAGAATTTGTGGAGAATGCAATGTACGACTACAAGATATCTGCTTTCTACCATCCCATAAATAATAATTTTTTTTACCAAAAATTTTTTATTAAAATTTGTTCTGTATATAATTTATGTGAGTTTATTGAACACATTTTGTTATTAAAGCAGCTTTGTCCCTTTTGTCTTGTTTTTTCTAAATATATTATTTTATCCCTTTTTAGCCATCGTCCCAAAAATGAGACGCTATTTTTCTGCGAATTGAAATTTATTTTTTTCCAAAATTTCAGTGTTCAGTCTTTGCTGAACACTCAACAACCAGTCTATACAAAAAAATTAAACTTTTTAATCCTCTTTGAGTTCTGGCTGGTATTGGGTTAAGACATCTAGCCAGTTTCCAAAATTTCCAAATTTTTTTACATTCAGTTTCTGAGATATCGATCGATGCAGTTCCTGGTGATCCACACTGTATAGTATCTCCCGAAGCTGTACTAGGTTCTCAATCAAGTAACTGAAATCAATGGCAGATAATTATCAACGAAACAGTATTGAATTGAATTAGCATTTACTTGATGGAAGTTCATATTCATAACATTATGAAAAAATAAAAAACTAACTTTTCACAGGTTTAAATGAAAATCTATTGAGTAAACGCGTTTCGTCATAACATCTTGTACTAAATTATGGTATTATAAAATAATCTATTTATACGAAAAATTGAACATAACAGAGGAGTTCCTAGAGAGACTAAATAACAATAAGCAATTCATTCAGAGTTATTGATAGGTACATTGAACAGATTAAGGAGAGGAGAAGGGTTTACTTCAATTTGGTCGTTAACTAGGTTTCCGGAATTTTTATATTTATTGATGTATAGGGATTCCCAATAATTAGTTTTTCCGCCGACCTCTAAATAAAAGCTTACATTAACGTACACGAAATTGATCATTAATGACCCATTTTAATGTGCAATTTCTCCTATTTCAATGTATGATTGTCATGGGCAACCAAACACAGAAGTATTCAGCACGGAATAGTTGAATTATTCTGTGTCTGTACTGTTATTCCACAGAGAAAAGGAATTCATAATTCAAATCGAAAAATTTAACTCTATACAAAATAAAGTAGAAACTGCGGAAAAATTTTTATGCAATAATCGTTCGAAAGTAAATAACACTTCAGCTTCCACCAGTTCCACATATTCCTTATCGGATATTATAGGTAATGTTAACTATTCAGAATGTCACATAGACATGTCTAATATTCCATCTATGAATTTCCCAAATCGTTCCATCGGGAGCATAAATATAAATAAATCGAAATGAACATAGAAATTTATATTGTGTCAAGTGTATCTGTCATGCAAAATAAAAATTTATTTCAATCAAGAATTTATACTCAATTCATGATGAGGTCGACGGAAAAATCTTGTAATAAAGTCGTTTATTAATGTAGCGATTAATGGTCTCGAACTATTTACGCGCTCGCTCCGCTCACGCGTTAAAATATCTCAACCATTAATCGCTGTCATTAATAAACTAGTTTATTAAATAACTATTGTGTAGACTATTTTCTAACTGCAATATCTTAAAATTTTGATTGAAGGTATGGTTTTCTTGAATAAGATGGCAAGCATAATTAGAGTCAGTTTTTTGCTTAATATAGCTACGTTGGTGTTCGTTTATTCGAGTTTCGAAATTTCTTATTGTACGTCCTATATAGAATTTTTAAGAGGTTAGTTTTTCATTTCCTCATGAAGTTATGAAAACTTCAGTACTTTATATTCTACAATCAACACTGCTAAGTCATGATGAAAATGGTATCAAACAAAGTAGCAATTTCAAAAAATTGCATAGCGAAAGTTACAGTTATAAAAGTGGCGACATTCTTTAATGTAACAATGTTTGAAATATCTGTTTGGAAACTGTCAACGTATAATCCTTTTAATTGAGTAATTGAAAAAAAAATTCATTTTTTTTATGTATTTTGAAACTTCATCATAAATTATAGTAATAGTAGATGCGAAAAATATTTAAAATTTTTAAAATATTATTTATGAACAATTTCATAATTTTAGGAGTAATAAGGAGTTTCTCGACGGACAAGTGTCAACGGTTTGTAAGTGTAAATTGACTTAAAATATTTGAAACGTATTTATTTATAATAGCTACTTTTATTTAGTCATCCGTGGTGAAGGGTTTACGAAAAAAATATCTGTTAATTCTTTCAGAATCACTTGAAAATTTACTGATTTGGACCAGATCCGGGAGCAGATTGCAAAAAATGTAAAACATAAATAGAGTTTGTTTCAAATTGTAATTGAGGCATTAAACAGGGACTACCACAAGGTAGCATACTGGGACCCTTACTATTTCTAGTATACATTGACGACCTGATAAGATAAGATAAGATAATTTATTGATGCCATTACACATTTCTGCATTTGCACAGGTCAACATTCTTAATATTAACTCACACAGTCAGGTAAAATGTAAAATGTAAAATAAAATACTTAAGCTAATTCTAGCAATAATTAGGGCAACATAGAGTACAAGACTAAACACTACACGTTAAAAATTAATATTAAAAAAGATCACAATTAAGACATTCCTCAAGGAAATAAAAGGCATGTCGGATTAACATTTTTTTGACAGCTGTTTTGAACTGTGCTAATGGTAAGCTCCGTACCGTTAGAGGGAGTTTGTTGATGAATTTTATAGCCAGATAACCAGGGCCATCCTGACATCTCTTCAGTTGACAGTAGTTCACTACAAAGTTGGTTTTCTGTCTTGTATTATGATGATGAACATCACCATGAGTTCCGTACAGGCTCTCATTTTTTTTGAGTTAAACAACATTCTCCAGAATATACACACATAGAAGTGTCAGTATTCCAAGACTCTCAAACATAAATCTACAATCATTCCTAAAACCCAGTCCAGAGATTATCCTTATCGCTCTTCTCTGTAAACCAAAGATCCTTCTCGACTGCGCTGCATGACCCCAAACCAGGACGCTATACAGCATGGCAGAGTGGAAAATACCAAAGTATGCTGTTTTTAGAACTCCCCCTGAAACAGAGTCAGCAAGAGCACGCAGAGCAAACAAGCTACTCCCAAGTTTTTTGTCAACAGAATAAATATGAGTCTCCCAAAGAAGTTTGGGATCAAGCTGAACCCCCAAGAATTTAATATGAGGAGTGGTTCCGTTAGTATTGCCAGTATCTCTCATAGAGAAAACCATTCTGTGTGTTTTGTCCCTATTCAGGAGCAAACTGTTCGCACCAAACCAGGCCTCCACCCCCTCCTGCACCCTCGTCAATCCCTCAACTGCCTCCCCAAGTGATGGTGCAGTGATTGATGCCGTGGTGTCATCAGCAAAGATGGTATACCCCGTGAGATTGTCTCCCATCGGTAAGTCATTAATATAAATTAAAAAGAGAATGGGTCCCAGAACTGACCCCTGGGGAACCCCGATGGTCACGTCACTCTTTGCCGATGTCACCCCCGCAACTCTCACTACCTGGCTCCTATTAGAAAGGTAGGAGTTTAGAAGCTTTATACTATCCAAGCTAAAGTGATATGCTTGAAGCTTGCGCAGAAGGATATCATGCGAGACGCAGTCGAACGCCTTGCTGAGGTCGCAAAACAGCGCAGCAGTAAACTTTCTGTCATCAAAGGATCCGAGTATGCGTCTCACAAGATTCATAATACCCAGCGTGGTACCCCTATTTTTTCGAAAGCCGAACTGACATTCTGCGAAGTACTTGTTCTTCTCAAAGTACCCCGCAATTCGAGATGACATATATTTCTCAAACAATTTGGAGACGATAGGCAACAAAGAAATTGGCCTATAGTTTTCCGGTAAAGTGGTATCATTCTTTTTAAAGATTGGTGTCACTAAGGCACTCTCTAATAAATCTGGGAATATATTTTCTTTGAAACATAAATTTATGAGCTTGGTTAATGGTACAATGATAATATTTTTTATTGTTTTTATCAACTTAACGTTTAATCCAAATATGTCACAGCTATTCTTATTTTTTAAGCTATCGATAGTGTTCCTGACCTCATTGTATGTAACTCCATTAAAATAAAAGGGACTAGTTGGAGGAGGAACACTGTTTAGAGGCTCTATAGGATCCATATTTGAGTGAGGAATCTCACCAACTAAACTTTGTGCAATGTTTGAAAAATAAGTGTTGAAATCGTCTGGTGAGATTTCACATGGTTTCTGAGCTTTTCTTGTGGAGCCTCGTTGTTGATTTATAATTTGCCAGATACACTTTGATGGATTATTCGAGTTTGTGATCAAATTATCATTATTTTTTATTTTAGCATCTTTAATAGCTTTTTTATATACCGACCTTATATTCCTGTGTATAGCCAGGTTGGCCATACTGTCTACTCAACTCACCAAGAAAATTCAAGTGTTCACGCATAGCTCTTAGAGTATCATTAAACCAGCCAATATTATTGCCCTGATCAGATATCACCACATAAGTCCTTTCAGGAAATGAACGAATGTATGCCCCCTCAAGAATCTCTATGAAACATCCGAACTTCGCATCAGCACACACATCAACAGCACTCACAAAATCCCATTCAACAGCAGCCATACAGTCATGAAACACTGACAATCCCACCTGCGTAATAGGTCTACATACCTTTTCTTCCCGAAGAATGTTCTCCGGCCTTCCAGTCAAAGAGAAAGTAAGAAGCTGACCTAAATGGTCAGATATATTAAGATTAACAACTGATGCCGAATGAGAGTCTGCACAGAAATTCACAAAGATATTGTCAAGGCATGCTGCCTCTAGTTGCCTCACTTATAGTCAGATCCAGTCCAAAGCCATGTAATGTATCACACAACCTGACTGCGACTTCTTGGTTTGTGCCAAAGCGACAGTTAAAATCTCCTGCTATGATTATGTTTTTATTTATATCCAGTCTAGCTAATATGCTCTCTACACCTGTCAAGAGGATGTCAAAATTTCCCTGGGGTGGCCTATATACAGCTAAAACATATAAATTCAAACTATTAATAAATACACCACAAATTTCAAAGCACTTTTCAATATTAAAATCATTTAAAAACTCAAACATTCACATCTAAATTTTTATTCAAAAATATAGCAGTACCCCCTCCTGTACTGTGTTGTCTGGCAGAGTAGCTTCCGGTTTTATAGTCCCCTATCTGAAAGACTTCCATTTCAGTAGGTGAGAGCCAATGTTCGGTGAGACATACAAAGGTTATAGTTTTGTCGATAAGAAATGCTTCAAGCTCCAGTGTTTTGTTTCTTATAGACCTGACATTTGCATGTAAGATTGTCAGTTTTTGTTCACCTGGCGCTGACTTGCAAGACCTTGAGCTTGGTTGTTTTTTTGACGTTGAGTGTTCCCCGTTGGACGGCGCTGTAGATTCAGAAAATGGTTCAACGTAATACCCCTGGGCCAAAGTTCTGAAGACATATATTCATCTCTTTTATTATATGGAACCATTATCCTAAAAGAGCTGCGGTATTTTTCTTTCAACGTTTTCATCTTTTCACAGGTGCAATTCACATCTAAGGTTTTACTTTTAAGGTAATTTATGATATCTTGCCCCTCGGTAGTTGGTGTAAAGCCAGAGACAAATAAAGATGACATTTTTTGTGCTGTTTTTAATTCAGGCACATCGTCATTCGAGCCTCGTATAGGTTTGGGACGAGTGTTTTTTGCTTGCCTGTTTATTTTTTTTCTATTTCTAACCTCAAACCATTTTCCTTCTTCTTTTTTACTGGTGTCGGTTGCGGTTTCTGTTCTGTCATTCTCTTCTGCCGAAAGCAGTTCAGATGCACCAGTTTTTAGGTTTTCATGAAACTCTGTTGGTGGAGTCGGTAGATTGGATGTTTGATTACCGATGGAAACGTCATCCGTGTTCGTTATTGTGGTTAAGCCTTCGTCAATATTGCCATTGCCAACCATAGGACTCTGATTTGTGACCAGTTGTTCTTGTGTTCCATCTCCCTTCTTTGTATGTTTGTTATCACATTTGCTTTTAGCATGGGTCGAATGTTTTGGGGAATTTGTTTTACCAGATTTTGAATTATAACTCTGACGAGCATCTAAGGATCTAATTTTATCAAGTAATAAGGCATTATTTTCTTTCAGAATGTTGTTTTTATCTGTTGTTTCAGAGACCAATATTTTTAAATAATAAGTTTCAGTTTCCCACCTGTCATTCTTTTCGTTAGCCCAAGATTGTTTATTATTTATATTATTTTGCTTAAATCTTGCTTTTTCTTCTTCATATTCTCGTATACACTGCTGGAATTTAGTATTCTCTTCTTTGAGCATTTGTAGAGACTGATTCATTTGAACGATTTCTTGTTCCTTTCTCAGTGTAACTTCATTCGAGGCTATGTTTTCATCACATCACGTTATTCTTGCTTCGTCGATTATTTTTATTTTTTCGCGGAAATCACGAGTAGCACATGATTTATGATATGTTTTTCCACAGTTTACGCACACTAGATAACTGCATTGTCGAGTTTTACAGCACTCAAAAAAACTTTTTTCAGGAACGGCATTTTTTGACTGTTCATCAGTTGCCGCCATCTTTTCTTCCATTAGGGATTAATACTGGCTGAAAATTGTGATCTAATTAACTTTGCTGACGACACTAACATCATATTAAAGTGTATCCGCATCCAAACATCGCTTGAAGGGTTCAGTTCAGTCCTTAGTGATATAGGTGGATGGTGTAGAGAAAAAAAACTTTTTTTGGACATGCAAAAGGCTATGTGTGCATATTTCAGTACGGATAGGTCCACACAGGTTTTTCCTGAGGTCTTGAAATGCGATGAGTATGATATTCAGATCAAAAATTCCGTATCTTTTTTAGGAATCTTGATTAATGAAAATTGAAAGTGGGAAAATCATGTCAATCAGCTCAAGAAAAGGTTAAACTCAGTTGCTTACACTCTCAATGTCCTCCAAAAGCAACTAGACAATGATGTATTAAAAACCGTTTACTTCTCCAATTTTCAATCCTTAGCTTCATATGGTATCATTTTCTGGGGTAGTTCTTCAGTCATGAACAGTATTTTCATAACGCAGAAGTGGGCAATAAGGATAATATTTGGTATGAAATATAGAGAATCTTGTATATCCATTTTCAAAAAAATTTTTTTTTAACAATACCAGGGTTATATATTTATAGATTAATGTTGTTTTTTTACAAACATAACAACTATAACAGAAGTCACAAATATAACAATAACACAAGACGTATTTTTCCTTATTTATTACCAAATCACTATCTCCCTTGTTTTGAGAAACATCCTCTCTATATGGCTATAAAAATATTCAATGTATTGCCGAAAACATTACAGAAAGTTCAGGGATATAATGTTTTTAAGAAAGGGATTCACAAATTATTAATAGATTGTGAACCTTATAATATAAGAGAATTCTCTGATTTTTGTAACTGAATGATGTATTTTATTAGACTTCTTTCAGTTTTGTAGCATTGCTTCAATTTTTGAAATAAATATTCATATTATTATTATTATATTATTATAGCTTAAAATTTTCCAATTAAAAAAATTCAAAAAAGTTACAAATTCATTACCAAAGTATTATGATGATAGCAAGTCACATAAACGTAATAAGTTGGAAAAAGCTATTTTTGAGAAACGAACTTTCATATGAATGTGCAGCGTTCCTTAATATATAATCAATTACGTTTACATACGAAGAGCTATAAATATCATTTACAATTAGTAGATCACTTCAAACTACTATTGTTCTACTAAACCAATGTCAGTTCAAAAATTTCTGCACGTATATACAGTACGAAAACTTTTTCCATTCCCTTCAAATCAGTCCCCGGTTACAAGTTAAATTGTGCTCCTACACTTCGAACGGAAACTGCTCTGGGCCAGCATTACGAACGCCACTAGCGGGCCCGTTCACTCTGCCAGATCTAGAGCTATTAGTTCAATGGTCTGTTAATAACGAATTTTGAATATAGTTGCCAAACTATTACATTCGGAACTATGTGTGGAATAGAGTGGATTTTAGATGGCATAGCCCTCTACGCTCCTGGCTTCTCGATAGCCGAATTTCCAAACGGCGCGTTATCGTTTCAATTAATATCCGTATTCGAGCGTGTGAAATGTTTATCTTCAGTTTATAACCTAGAATTGTTGCTTTATATGTCGTTTCAAGGGTTCCGGAGGGAAATGTGGGAAACTGAAGATGGTTAGCAAACAACTAATAAAATATTACTTAGGTCTTTCAATACCTCATTTGCAGGATCATTATGAATTCAGAAGGCTTTACTCCGAATGATTTTCGGTAGAAGAGGATGGCTCAATGGTGGCTAAAGATTGAACTAATTAAATCCACGAAATATTTCGAGTCAAATCAAAACAAATATGCCTCATAGTCTTAAAATTATACACTTTTTTGAGAAAACGAAAGATATAGGAAATAAACAATGTAAAACAAAAAAATAAACACACATAAATCAAAAAATATACACTCAAGAATGTAATATCTAGAAATAAAAATCACACATTTCCATAAAAAACATATACAAACTTCACAATACAACCGAGTGTGTCAAATCCTCCTCAATCGAAGCTGATGCCTGTGTTATTCGATTTGGTCATATCGATCAATCAATGCTTAGAAAAGTAGTCTTCTTAAGAGTAATAAGGTCTACCAAGAAAATAAGATTAAGTTCGTTTCCGAAAATTGGTCATGATCCAGTAACTTCATCGCTTGAAAGTATGGGGTAGTATGCGTCATATCCGGTAGTTCTGATTTTTTGACTTGTTTATCCCTCTCGCTCACCTTGTCCCCAATTGAGGACAACCTACTTTGGATTTTTTCCTATGAAGTGCCGCTTGCTCTTACTTCTCTGTCACATTGTTCTCAGCTGTGGACATCATATACTTCCAAATGAATATATATGCTGCCATCTACAAGCTGATGGAAAAAAAATTCATTCATTTGAAATATAGGTTTCCGTAGGGTAGCTGTGACAGCAGTGTAGCGCTCTCTACTGTTTATTTTTTTTTGGTTATATTCGTTAGACCACGTGTTTGAAAACTGTTTGTTCACGTTCACAATAAGTGTAGACTTGTTCCAAAGTAATTGTGTTTGGTGATTTTTGTGCATATTGTAATCAGCGATTTTTGAAAGTGTGGTGTCCTAATTTGAGGACATTGTGAGCTAGCGGTAAACGCAACATCTAGGTAAATATAACAGCACTTTTATTTTATTTCTGCAAAAGTTAAATTTTATACATTTTAGTACTTCGAAAATGGATCATTCATGAAATACTATACCCTGTGGTGTTATTTTAATAAAACATATTAATATTTTATCCTCTGAACATATATCTGAAAATTTTTTGTCCTCAATTGGGGACATGTCATAGAGCCCAAACGGAGCATTTTGAAAATCTGAATTTAACATCAAAAATTTTCAAAGAATCATAAATTCCATCACAGTAAATTTCAGATTTTTCGCTCCAATAGTTTTAATTCGTGACCGAGAGGGTTATGATGTTGGCCTTATGGATAATCCAAGTTCGTGACCACGAGCGCCGTACGCAACTTTGTCAAAAATCGAAAAAACCGCGAAAAAATCGGTAGTTTTTCAAATTTTAGCGATTATAACCTTAAAGGACTAGTTTTTGAAAACAAAATTTTTATTCGTTTTTGAAGTCTCTGTAGATTCAATACTTTCCGAGATTAATTCTTTCAAATTTTATAATTTTTTAAGTTTATCACGTTGATTGACATTAACGTGAGTGACGTTTGAATTCAAAATCTCAAAATGTCTGATCCCAGTACCAGCGTGGGGTTGTGTTTTATATGTAAGAAGACTTCAAGTGAAGATCAAGTGCGCCTCTCCTGGGGGTGGATATCTACGCCACATGGCTTCAACCCCAAAATGATGACCAGAGATGCAGCCCCACAACACCTCTTGAGGATAGTTTCTTGTGGCTGCACTAAGGGTTGTGCGAACACGTGTAGCTGCAGGAAGGCAGGATTAAAATGCTCATCAGTCTGCAGGCACTGCAGCGGGTGTAAAATTAACCTGAATTAACTTATATAAAAGGTTCAAGAAACCTATCTGAATTATAATTACAAATAAATCTGACTTTTCTAACAAATTTTATTTTTCTCTCAAGCATTGCCTACTTTTTCATTAACAACTGTTTTTCAACTATATTAAATCTAACAATATTCATAGAAACCACTACTTTAACATTCTATTCCCAACATACTCCCCCCGAAATCAAAATTTAAAACGGTTTGGAATGTTGATTTTTCTGCCACTTCTGGTGAACACTGGTTCCTCTAATTTCATCTCATTCCCAGGTTCTCCACTTTTTTCAACTTCACCAATTTTTGCTTGAACTATCATCTGCTTTCTTCTTTCGGAATCTTTTTCATTAGATGTGGTTTTATTAGATTGATCCATGAAATTCTCATCCTTTTCTGCAGACGATATCTCCAATAGGAATAGACGTTGAAATGGTCTGATGAGTTCTCCGTTTTTAGTCTTTACCTTTGCAACTCTACAAATATTATCTTTCTCCGGATATATTTCTTCGATTTTACCAAGAGGCCAGTTCATTCTCTTAGTAGCATCTGAACCAATCAAAACGATGTCTCCGATTTTCAAAGTGCCACATTTCCTTTGACCAGTATTGACCAGTTCTGCCAAGTACTCCTTCCTAAATCGAGTTCTTAGAGATTCTCGTATCTTCTGAAGGTATCTCAGACGCCTTACAAGATGACTTTGGTCAACAGAGATAAATAATTACTTCTCGAGTCTTTTTTGTCATCAACCTGTTGGATTTTATTAGCATTTCTATGCCTTTCCCAAACTTTGAGTAACTCATCTGGAAGTGCAGACTCCACAAGCGGAAAAAGCATCGCTGCATATTTATCCTGTGTAACACCTAATGTCTCTAGTGCCCTCAATTGTGTTTCTAATCTATCATATAATGTAGCCAAAGTCATACCTGATTTTGTGTTGTTCGCTTGCTTCAGTACTAAATACAACAACTCTCTAACATATACCTCTATTAGAAATTCGTCCTTTGCAAACCTGGTTTTCAACTGGTCAATGGCTTTCTCATAGTTAGCACCTGCTGGAGGAAAACTTTCGACAAGTTCCCGTGCTGAAGATTTCGGTTCTGTAGCCTGAAGTAGATATTGGAACTTGTCATCTATATCAATGTCTTCATCTTCGTCGTTTTTCTTGAATTGCCCTCAATATCCTAACCAATTCTTCACATCCCCATTGAACTTCTTCAATTCTAGTTTTGGTAAGACAAATTTTCTTCTGTTTCTTTCTTCGTGAGAACTCTGCGAGCAGTTATCTTGATTCTTCCTCAGGAGAACCCCATCTTTCAAAAATGCTTCGCACTTGAAACGAATGCTGGTAATCTTATCTCTGTAGCTTTCTACATCGTCAAATTCTTTCTCAATTTCTTCCTTGCTAAGCTCTTTACCGAAAAATACTTGTCCAATATTCTCATCTATACTGAATAGTCGATCACATTTATCTTCTAGAAGTCGGATCAGTTCGATTACTTTATCTTTATCTTGGTTTTCTTGCGACAAAACGTTATTTATATCCACGCAAGTTTTGTCAATGTGTCTTCTTAGCTGGTCTCTTCTGATTTGATAGGTTTCCATATTCGATATCACGGTCGCCAAATGTAAAATTAACCTGAATTAACTATATAAAAGGTTCAAGAAACCTATCTGAATTATAATTACAAATAAATCTGACTTTTCTAACAAATTTTATTTTTCTCTCAAGCATTGCCTACTTTTTCATTAACAACTGTTTTTCAACTATATTAAATCTAACAATATTCATAGAAACCCCTACTTTAACATTCTATTCCCAACAGCGGGGTCTCTTGTGACAATATCCCTGATGTTGCAGTAGTAGATATCCTAGAAGGCGACGATCTGTCCGATGTCGAAGTGGAGGATGACTTGTAGAGCTGTGACAAACCGTATGTATTCGTTACTAAGTAACGAATACCTCATTAGACTCGAATTAACGATTCGTTACTTTCGAACTAGCATCGTTACTCGTTACTTTCGCATTTTTCCTTTGCGCATGACTTTGAGCATGTATTTGTACTACTGTTCTGTTTATGAATATCA
Organism: Cynegetis impunctata; assembly: GCA_030704885.1. Lineage (NCBI taxonomy): Eukaryota > Metazoa > Arthropoda > Insecta > Coleoptera > Coccinellidae > Cynegetis > Cynegetis impunctata. Next base: position 160,755 of record JARQZK010002268.1, on the reverse strand, counting down.
TATAAAAAAATTTAAACTTATCTTCGGGTAATAATTATTAAGGTAGATAACCGTGACGTCAGATGTTTAATTTTTATTAGATGTAGGAGTGAAAAGATGACCACCACAAGTCACACGAACTTTACTTTACTTTTTTACCTACATATTACATCAGTTTTTGATAATAAAAATTTTTTCAACAAGTATAAAGAAAAACATGAAAAAAAAACAAGACATACCTCTAAAAAAAAATTTAAAATTTAATTCACAAAAAATTTATTATATTCACATACCTTAAAAAAATACCAATTTGCCAGTGTTTGTCGGTATTTTGTCCTCCAATAAACCATCTACCGAGAACAGGATTCTGATTCCGTATTGGAATTATTCAATTAATTGGCTTGTAATCGATCCCTCAAAGACTAACAAATAACTAAATGAACATCAATTTTACCCTAATAAAAGTAATCTGCAGGAACCAATTTATGTAAAATTATTTTATTTCAAAATGTTATATAAAATAAGCCTTAAATCTTAGAAGCAATTGAACGAAGAGTAAATATTAAGGGGAGATGAACAATTTGAAAATATTGAGTTTTGAGTGTTGAAATTATTACAAAATAATATCCTTTTTTGATCACTCTGTTGAATAATTTAAAAAAAAAACCTAAAAAAGTCAAAAGCCGTGATTTCAGTAATAATATGCATCAATGGTGTTTCCTACAAATATGCACATGAATTTTATTGTAATTAATAAAATGCAATCAGCTATCTATAACCCTAGCCTACAGGAAAATGTCCTATAATCCAATAAATCATACTAAGTATAAATAACGACACATAGACATTAATTCAATAAGGAATATGAGCTTAAATCTTTCAAATTATCGTTATATTATACAGAACTAACGAATCTTATACGAAAGTATATTGTAACGAAACATACGAAACTAACGTATATACGGTATATCTGTAAAGTAAACTATTAACGAATCTTATATGAAAGTAACGATAACGAATGTAACGAAACATACGAATGTAACGAAACATACGAAAGTAACGATAACGAAAACTAACGTATATACGTTCAAATCTTTCCTTATACGGGAGTAACGAAAGTAACGAATACTTAGTAACGAATACTCCATCATAAAGTAACGAATACATACGGGTAACAAACTTTTCGTTACTTTTACAGGCCTAATGACTTGTGTGCACAAGACGTTGACGATTCATCACCATCCGCTGGTGGGGATATGCCATCCCAATACATCGATCCAGATACGGACGAACCTCAATCGGGACCTTCCAAGAGGGCTAAATTAATTTTTTGATTTAGAATATTAAATTTATTAACTTTTGTTGTATTTATCTTTTTTGCTTCATTATTTCTAGCTTAGCTTAGATATCATCGTTCATACTTCTCATTTACTTTTTTAACATCCCATCATAACAGTACAGGACTTCGATAATATAATCAGGGTCAAAATTCATTCAGAACGACAGAATCGCAAAATATTGCAAAGTTCGAAAAAAATGATAAACTTTGAAAGAATCGATCTCGGAAAGTGTCTACAGAGACAATTTTAATATTATATTTTAGCAAATTTAGTCCTCTTTGAAAACGTATTGAAATTTTTTCAAAAACTAGTCCTTTGGGGTTCAAAACGCCAAAATTTGAAAAACATTTGTTCGAAACAGAAGCATGTCTGTTTACGTCACGGGGACGAACAAATTAACACATACGTCAATTGATGTGTATAACTTACAAAGTGTACTATGAGACTCAACTGATGAAAATTATAAGAATGAAAATATAAAAAACGATGCATGGGAAGATATCAGTAGGGTAAAGTGGGGGAATACCGCACCTAAGGAAAATTTTCAAAAGTTTCACAACCACTACTTTGAAAAATATAAGATTGGTCTGAAGACCTCAAACATTTAGTTATAATAAAATTCTTGTGCTGCTACTTAAAATTCTGACTTTTGATTATCTGAAATTTTTAAACTATCAGCTGGTGTATTTGCACGGTTTTCCCCACCCCTTGGGGTAAAACCGCACATAGTTTGGAGAAACTTATATATATATATATATATATATATATATATATATATATATATATATATATATATATATATATAATATATATATATATATATATATATATATATATATATATATATATATATATATATATATATATATATATATATATATATATATATATATATATATATATATATATATATGAGCAAAACAGACTGTTTTGCATATCCATCCTGTGTGGCGTTGATGTCGAATATTATAACATTCTTCCTTGAAGGATGAACGGGAAGTTCATGTCGGCGAGTCTACTAAGACTAGCACCATTGAATGATTGATCTGATTATGAATTTTCCAACATATTATTATCTTTACCATACACGCTGTAGAAATAAATATTAGTTTTCAATATATATATATATATATATATATATATATTATATATATATATATATATATATATATATATATATATATATATATATATATATATATATAAAGAACAAAGTTAGTACGATTTTTGTTTCAGAGAAACAATCTTACGATTATATATATTTCTATTTTCATTAACGTTTCGGTCTGTTACTCTGACCTTCATCAAAATGATTGCATCAATATGTTACCATCACTAAAATAAAAATACTCATAATAACTTATCGCAAATATCAAAACAGGCTTAACTCACCAGAATTAAAAACTTTTCACATAAATCACATAAATACATTAACAATTTATAAATACTACGTAAAAAAAAAACAAAACTTGACAATGATCCACGGTAACAAATTTTTAAAAATTTTCGTCTACATAGACACGTCAGCCTTCGCTTTTAGTTCGAAAGTGAAACACCTGTTTTAATTTCAGTTGTTCCTTCCTGTTTATCATTTGCTCAAGATGTTGTTATATATTTTGCTAAGGCTCTTGATATCTGTTTTGTCATTGATGGCATCCGGGGTTTGTTTTATAAAAATCATCTCATGAAACTCACGATTTCTTTTATGGTATTCTGATTTCAAAATTTTTGTGGAGGGAAAATCAAATTGATGTTTTAATGTTTGTTCGTGTTTTTTCAAGGCGGTGATGTTCTTCCGATCATATTTATGTCCATTCAGTCTGTTTTTCAAATGCTGGCTAGTCTGACCAATATATACACCCGAGCAGTCAAGGCATGGTATCTGATATAAGGTGTGCGTTTTACTATTATCTGGTATTCTGCTTTTCAATTTGCTGAAGTTAGATTGCAACAAGTTATGTGCCTTATGACACATTTTTATGTCATGTTTTTTGAAAAGCTTTTCCAGGTTTTCCGACAGCCTTGGAATATATGGTACAGGCAGGTATTGATAATTTTCTTATATATATATATATATATATATATATATATATATATATTTATATATATATATATATATTTATATATATGTATATATATATATATATATATATATATATATATATATTATATATATATATATATATATTTATACATGTATATATATAATATATATATATATATATATATATATATATATATATATATATATATATATATATTTATATATATATATATATAATTATATATCTGTTTTTTCGAATTATTATCACCTTATGCACAAATATATAGTAGAATGTTTGTAAAAGTTATACTCAATTCTCCTCTTCGAAATCATGCGTAATGTAAAATAACTAAACGATTTCTTATTTCATTATGATGCAAAACTATCATATTTGAAAGAAGGATTATAGGAAACTTTTAAATTCCCATATTGATTAATATAAATGAAGAACAATATGCTTTGTTTTTAATCACTATTTCATTCAATTATTCGCAACTGCAGTTTCAAAGAACTACTACATTTTCAAACGAATGAACAATTTTGATTGTACAGGCTGTCCCATTTTCGATGTCCTTACAGGGTAACTCGCTTATTTTTAAAGATAGAGATTTGCGGTTTCCGCAAACGTTGGCTACTTTTTTGTGAAACTCACGATACCGTAAACAAAATTTTCATAGCTTGCTTCGTTTTTGAGATACAGGGCGAAGTTGAAAATATTGCATTTTGGCCCCCGCCTTGTATCACAGCTATCTTTCAACTTATAGGAAAAGTAAAAACTGTGTTTCATATACTTTTTTACCTAGAATCCAGTGGCGTAGTGAGATTTTTGAAATGAGCTATCATTGTTCAGATATAACACAAAGTTATATTTTTTTAAATGGGACACTCTGTATATTTTTCCATATTCAAAACATAAATGCTTCGAGCTTTTTAAAAATATATAATACCTCTATAATATTTCAAGTATTAGCCCTGTATTTAGATAAATTTCATTTTTGTTATAGCAAGTCAAGACAAATATCACTTTAGTAGAACGTTTAGCGCAATAAACAAATATCACTCTCATTCGTATATGGTAGCATGGAAAGTACCTATTCATTAAAAAAATATTATTCAGTATGGGTCACTAAATAATTTGACAAAACAATAAATTTAAACTCTTATGAAACACTCTTTATCGACCATAAACGCTGTGGACCTAATTAGTAGGTAGCTATGGAAAAAGAGCAAGTGCAGAATGTATATAGGTCCTGTCACCTACCTGTCAAAGTTAACAAATTTTTCTCACAATGGCGAATGATAATCCAAGATATCAAAATTACGAAAAATTATATATGGTTGGGATATATTACCAAGTAGGTTTCAATCCAAATCAAGCGATGGACCTCTATGTTGAAAGGTATTTACTATTACCCATTTACTGGGTGTCAGTAAGATAATAAGATAGGAAATTTAGGTTTCCTGAAAGGAGACAACCGAGTAGGAGAATATTTGGCAGACTAAAAAGAAATTTGGAAAATTTTGGATCTTTTGAAAAGCCTAGACCAAAAAGTTATAGGAAAGAAAATGCTGAAGATGTTGAAATTAGTGTCCTCGCAAAGGTAGAAGAGAACAAAAATACTTCTTGCAGAGAAATTGAAGATTCGATTGGCATTCCAAAGACAAGAGTTTCGAAGATATTGAAAATGCATAAATATACCCCCTACATACCTCAAACTATACATCATCTGCACCCAGTTGATGCTGAGAAGCGCATTGAGTTTTGTAGTTGGTATATACAAAAGACGGGAGAATGAAAGCTATATAAGTAGTGCTGGCATTTTTAATCGAAATAATCATCGTTATTGGTCAAATGAAAATGAGCACGTTACGGTGGCTCGACAACAGCAAGGCAGATTCGCGGCTTCAATGTATCTTGTTTCGTTTTTGGAGGAAGATTGGCATACCGCATTTTGGAAATTTTGGATGATTGTCTTTGTGAACTACTTGACGAAATTCCGTTGGCTCAATACGGACAGAGTTATTTCCAACAAGATGGCGCACCTTGTCATAACGCAGGTCCCGTTAGGGCTTTTCTTAAAGAAAGATTCCAAAACCAGTGGATTGGTAATAATGGTCCCATTAACTGGCCACCAAGGTCCCCTGACTTATCGATATTAGATTTTTTCATATGGGGCTTTATGAAAAATAAAATAAACCACACGCGGCAAGAAAATCGAGATGCTCTCATGAATGCCACGAGAGAAGCTTTCGAATTCTTACGCATAAGACCTTTGTTGTTACTGCGGTCGATTGACGCTATCCTCAGAAGATGTCGGTTGTGTCTTCAACAGAATGGACAGCAATTTGAACAATATTTATAAAATATTTTCAACCGAAAAATAATAGAGCTTTGTTTTGTAGCAGTGTTTCATATAAGTTTCAATTTCTGTTATAATAATTTTTAAATTAATCTTCGTTTAGTAACTTATATTGAATAATATTTTTTTAATGAATACTTTCCATGCTACCATATATAAATGAGAGTGATATTTGTTTATTGCGCTAAAAGTTCTACTAAAGTGATATTTGTCTTGACTTGCTATAACAAAAATGAAATTTATCTAAATACAGGGCTAATACTTGAAATATTATAAAAGTATTATATATTTTTAAAGAGCTCAAAGCATTTATGTTTTGAATATGGAAAAATATATAGAGTGTCCCATTTAAAAAAATATAACTTTGGGTTATATCTGAACAATGACAGCTCATTTCAAAAATCTCACTACGCCACTGGATTCTACGTAAAAAAGTGTATAAAACACAGTTTTTACTTTTCCTTTAAGTTGAAAGATAGCTGTGATACAAGGCGGGGGCCAAAATGCAATATTTTCAACTTCGCCCTGTATCTCAAAAACGAAGCAAAACATTGAAAATTTTGTTTACGGTATCGTGAGATTCACAAAAAAGTAGCCAACGTTCGCGAAAACCGCAAATCTCTATCTTTAAAAATAACCGAGTTACCCCGTAAGGACATCGAAAATGGGACAGCCTGTACAATACTGGTCTGTGAAGTGCAAATATAGTTATTAATGTACCAAGTGCGTTATATAAATACGATCGGGCAACATTCATCCTTTGGGTCAAAGGCCCTCAGGCCGAATGTTACCCTCCGGGCGTTAGGATATAGTAATGCACGTGTTGCATACAAGATTTTATTTGTCACGAAAAAATTATTTTATTATAATGAAAAATCGATTTTGAAATCGGTTCGTTGCTCCTATACTTTCCATTTTCCTTCTCATAGTAGGCATGTCATTTGTTGATATTTTGACGTTTGTGAATATTTTTGTCATCATATTTAGTGAATGTCATTGCTGCTTTCTTTGTGTAGTCTTATAGAAATAATGGGAATGACAATGAATTTACCCAAGAATATCATAGAAAATGCAGCCAAAGCTGAGAGAAATCCAGAGTCGTATACGACAAGGATTATGAAGTATTTAATCAATGGAAGTTGCTTCAGTTTCCCTCGTACAATGAGCGGGCGTTATAATCCATAATACCCGCTCATAACGCCCTAGGGCATAATGAGTGTATTTATAGCAACCGTATCTAAGGTAAAATCAACAAATAATATACAAGTAAAAAATAAATATTTTTTTGCTAGAAAATGTAGTAGTACTACGAAACAGCACTCGCAAATAATTGAATCCAAATAGTGATAAAAATGAATATATTGTTACTAATTTGTATTTGAAAATGTATAATCACTAAAAAACGGAGATATCCATCCAATATACCATATAGATATTATCCTTCTCTGAAACAGCCTGGGTTGAAAGCATCGTCAGTGTTGCGCTCACATTACATTTTATCAATTTCACGCTTAGCTTCTAATTCGCTCAATATTTGGAGTGTAACGTATGATGGGGAATATCGTCCGTAAATCATTTTAACTTTATTTTGAACACCGAAACGAGAGCTAAGAAAGTGTAAAAAAATACAACTTACAAAATTGAAGACAGGCATTCTTCATTTTCTCGCTAGGTATGCCAACCCTGTGGATTACAGTTCGAATATTTTCGTGGAAGACCATACGCAGTTACACTTTATAGTACACCCATCACATTGCCTATGGATCTTAATTAAAGTATCCACTCGTTCGTAACCGAAATAGCAGTCCACTAACAAACCCCATGTCAACTTTTCAAATTTACATTAATGAAACGACAGGAGACATATGAACAACAAGAGAAATACGAATAAGGTGTTGAAATCCATGTCATAAACAAAGTGTTAACTTTAACGTCATCCCGGCTCATCTGTACGGGTAGGTTAATGGGCATTTGTATTAATTTATATTTATATAGGCATATCAATTACTCCCCGGATTATCGTTCACTAGAAGTGAAATATAAACTGAATGTTATCTTCCGCTGACGCTGAAACATTTCAATCTTTCAGCTAGTGTAAATGGGATTATTTAATTTGTGTATGTGGGTCGCTGACATATACACAGTATGTTCACGGTGTTAGTTTGATCAAATTAATCGCTGTATAGAATATTTAGTTGGCATTCGAAGTCGCATGAGAGCTGAGCATAGAAATGTGTTATAGTAAGTTCACGTCAGTAGTATTCGTATATGCGTATGTTTTCAGCGAGCCTTGCGAGTTATAATACTTATAACCTCTGTTATTCAATAAAAGAGTCTCAAACGCTGTTAAGTAAATAATATTTCATATTGAAGAATGAGTTTCGAAAGTGATTCAGAAGAAGTTGAGGGAACTGATGATGAAGTCAAGTAAGTATAAGTGTCCTCGAATTTCAGTTAGTTACATATATATATATATATATATATATATATATATAGTTTGATTATTTTCAAATAAATGTCCTAGTACTTGATTTTATGGCCACGAACGTGTTTCGATAACACGAAGAATTCTGTTTTCTATATATATATATATATATATATATATATAGAAATAAAAAAAATAACTTTTCACAGGTTGAAATAGAAATCTATTGAGTGAACGCCTTTCGTCATAACATTGACTTCATATCGTATCTTTTTTTTCTTTATAAAGTTATGAATATGAACTTTTACCAAGTAAATGCCAATTCAGTTCAATATGTTTATTCATTTGAATTGTTGTTGCCTGTGAACTATTTTTAACATTTTTATAATTATTAGCAATAACAGGCTTGGAAAATCTCAAAAAAAAACTCGATATTATTGAAAAGTTTACGTTTCGCCACAACATTCGTGGCTTTTTCAAAACTTTTGAAATATTGTAATTTCTTTGACATTTATTGATTCGAAAAAATTCGTTTTCATCAAAATTTTTCGGCTGTGGCCGTTCTCTGTTAGTTATTACGTGCTATTCAGTCCAATATTAACATTCAAATCTGTGATTATTAGATGGTAAGGGGAACTACAGAAACCTTTACCCACGTAATGTGCGAAATAGGTTAAAATTATTTTGATTTTGAAAAGTCAATCTTTTTTTCAAAAATTTTTTTATTACGGCTGTGGCCGTCTTCAGTTACTAATTACATGCTATTTAGTCCAATATCAACAGTCAGGTCTGTTGATATTAAATAGATAGGGAACCACAGAAATCTTCACCTACGTAATGTACAAAATAGGTTTAAAATATTTGATTGTTGGATTTGTCTTTTAAAAGACATCACTTGTAATTTTGGAGATCACATCTTCTAAACTATACCTCTTATTAGAAGAATTGAAAGTTCTAGATGTCTAGATTTTGTCGAAGAAGATAAGTTGTTATGGTAAGAGTGTGTTTGTTGAATTATTTTGTCGTGATTAATGTTGTTTCCTAGGAAAATTAAAGAATTAAATCTGCGTATATTGAACTCAAATGTTTTATATCTGTTTTATCATTTACGACTTCATTTAAATTTTTTTGAATATGTAACATTTCTAGAATTTCCCTGCGTTTTTGATCTTTCTCTATTTCTGAAATTTTTGTGCTATTAAAGTTGAAACTATGATTTTCATTATTTTTATGTTTGATTAGTGGTGTGGTTTGTGTTTTGGTGTATTTGTGTGCTTTCAATCTTTCTCCTAAATTTTGGAAAGTTTGTCCTATATATGATTCATTACAATTATTACAGGGTATACTATAAACAATAGGAGATTTTTGCAGAAGAGGTGTTTTACTTTTTAATTTAGAATATATTTGTTTTATTTGATTTTGTGCAGTGTAGGCTACTTTAATATCGTGTGGATTTAAAAAATGTGATATTTTAGTACTTAAATTAGGAATATGTGGAAGAGGAATAAATTTTCTGTTAATATTTTCTTTGTCTGACGTTTCTAATGTGTTGTAAAGTTCATGAATTCTATTTTTAGTGATTTTCTGTATATGTTTTATTGGGTAGTGTAGGTGAAGTAAGTTTAAGTGCTTTGTCTATATATCCGAAAATCAAACTCTTCTTTTATGATGTGTAATGTTGTAGTTCAATGTTCTTTTCTATGCCATTTTGTGATAATTTGATTGTTTTGTGTATGAGTAATATCCAGAAAATTTAATGTATTGTTTGTTTCTTTTTCTAGAGTAAATTGCAATTTTCTATTAAAATCGTTGAAATTTTACCATCTAATAATAACAGATTTGAATGTCAATATTGGACTGAATAGCACGTAATAAATAACAGAGAACGGCCACAGCCAAATAATTTTGATGAAACATAGAAGTCTTTCTCAACTATCCAAATTATTTCAAATCACTAAATGTTGTCAAAGAAATTTCAATATTTCAAAAGCTTTGAAAAGGCCACGAATGGCGAAACGTAAAGTTTTTAATAAAATCGAGTTTTTTTGAGATTCACCAAGCCTGTTATTGCTAATAATCATCAAAAAGTTATATATATATATATATATATATATATATATATATATATATATATATATATATATATATATATATATATATATATATATATACATATATACATTAACAGGAAGAATTTTTTCAATGAATTAATTTGACTTGTATCGAAGAAACCTGAAGCCAGAATATATTTCTCTATCTAAATGCCAATTCCGAATTCCATTAAGTTGTGGCATTTTTAATTGAATAATATTCACCATATTGTTCTTTTAATTGTGTAAAGAGCCTAAAATATCAAAATTATAATTGTAGAACGAAACACCACTTTTCACGCAGTGATTCAAGCTTTTCACGTGAATTGAAAAAAAAAATAAAAAATAAAATCACCTCGATGGGAGTATATAACGCAAAGTGATCAATTGAGTTTCATATTTCATCATTAAATGATCATATTACTACGAAAATCTGAGGTATACATTACTACGGGCTTATTTACTAGAACAGCGTTTTTAGCTTATTTGATGCAGTTTATTCAAATGATTCTAATTTTAAACATATTCATATTGTGAAAGATGTCAAGTAATAATTCACATAGAAAATTCACAATATTGTTAATTAACTATGAAAACTCAGAGGAAAGTATGAAAATGTTGAAAATTCATGTTGAAAATTTTCTAAATCTGCCACCGAGGCTCAAATATCAAGTTTCCTGCAGAAGACACTGTCACATATTTCGGAGGGCCAGTTACTTTCACTACGTTAACTTTTAAACATGATCACGCTGACTAAGCAGCGAACGTCAACGTATCTGCGACTAACCCTCTGCATACAGTCCTATGGATAATTGTTTCACAGTCGAAGGTTCGCGAGGTATTTTTCAAATCCAGGATGTAGAGAAAAATGTTTTCCGTTATGTTAAAAACTATCGATGTTATATATTTTCATCGAACCTCACAGATGAAAATCGCAGTCATCATGGAGGGAGAAAACGTCCAGTTGAGAAATCTATGAATTCATCTTTTCATAACTTTATAAAGAAATAAAAAAAAAACTAACTTTTCACAGGTTGAAATAAAAATCTATTGACTTCATCTCGTACTAAACTATGGTATTACAAAACAATCTATTTATACGAAAATTGAATATAACAGAGGGGTTCCTAGAGAAACTAAATAACAATAAGCAATTCATTTAGAGCCATTAGTAGGTACCTACATTGAACAGATTAAGGAGAGCAGAAGGGTTTACTTCAATCTGGTCGTTAACTAAATTTCCGGAATTTTTATATTTATTGATATAGGGATTGGTATTGGTATTGGTGAGTGCGGATGGTGACCGATGCGCTGCGACCTTATTAGATCTATTGTGCCCCATCTTCTTCTGCTTCTCGATGTTTTCTCGTTTTACAGCAGCCCCTCAAGCCTCAATACCTTCAGGAATTTGAGGATTTTAAGGGGGTCTATTCGTGGTATTTCTTCTACAGTCAGCTGGTATGATCCCAGTGTGTTAAGTCTTTCATGGTGCACAGCATAGCACTCCATTAGTATATGGTGGGGTGTTTCTGGACGTTCCTTGCAGAATCTGCAGGTGCTGTCCCCCTCTAAACCTAGCTTCCTTAGGTGTTCTTTGAGTCTGCAATGCCCCGTAAGAAATCCTGTTATTGTCTTTAGACTAGTTTTGCTGAGGTTGATCAGTGTCTTCGATCTTGCTCGGTTGAACTTTCCGAGAAGATCTTTGGCCTGCCTCAGTCCTGGAAGTCTTTGCCAGTATGTTTGCTCTCATTGCTTCTTCAGCTTTATTGAGTTCTTCTTGGAAGTAAGATTTTCCAAGTCCGCAGAAAGGTTCTGGCCCGATCAGTGGCGTTGACGCACCCTTTCGTGCCAGGGTGTCTGCTTGTTCATTACCTTTCACTCCGGCGTGCCCCGGGCACCCAGAGGAGTATCACTTTGTTGTTCCTGCCCAGATCGTTTAGTTTGTCTAGGCATTCACAAACCATCTTTGAGTTGATGTTTATAAGAGCTCAACGCTTTGATGGCTGCTTGGCTATCGGAGAGGATCGCAATTTCCTTGTTCCGATATTTCCTATCGAGGTTGAACTGAATGCACCTTTCTATGGCGTGAATTTCCGCTTGAAAAATACTGGGGAACTGGCCCATGGGTTCTGAGTATTTGGTACGAGGCCCAACGACTCCTGCTCCAGTTCCTTCGGGAGTTTTAGACCCGTCCGTATACCATATTATGGTATTCTTCTCCAGTGCTCGAATGGATTCTATGCTCCATTCCTTCATGGTATTTAGTTCCGTTCGAAATAATTTCTTGAAACTAAACTTCCTGGTAATTTCATCAGTTGGGAGGTCAGCAAGGTGTGCACTTCCGATAAGGGTTGAGTCCCTTGTACCGTATGCAGCACCTTTGAGTCCAACTTTAGCCAACCTGAGGTTTGCTCCCCACGCAGTTCTCCTCACCGTGATGTGGAGAGGAGTGAGGTCCAGAATGACCTCTAGTGCTGCTGTTGGAGTCGATCTCATTGCTCCTGTTATACAAAGACATGCTAGTCTTTGCACTTTCTCCAAGGTTTTCTTTGCTGTGGTGAGTTCGGTTCTGCCATACCACACTACTGCTCCGTAGGTGATCATAGGTCTCACTATCATGGTGTACATCCATCGCAGTATTGATGGGTTACAGCCCCACGTTTTTCCTGCGATGTTTCTGCACACCATCAGTGATGATTTTGCCTTGTTAACGATCTTTTCTACGTGCATGTTCCAGAGTAGTTTTGAGTCTAGGGTGAGCCCTAGATACTTCACAACTTGCTGCCATTCTAAGTCTGCTCCGTCGAGACGAATAGTCCTTAAGTGCTGAAGCTTTGTTCTTCTAGTGAAGGGTACCACTGTGGTTTTTGATGCGTTAATTCTCAATCCCACCGAGAGGCACCACCTTCTGGTAGTCTCTAGCTCCCTTTCTATGAAGGTTCGAATTTACCTTTGGCCATGATGACTATGTCGTCAGCATAGCCGAGGCAAATGACTCCGTTCCCGGTCAGTGTTTCAAGTAATTCGTTCACTACAAGACTCCACATAAGAGGTGATAGTACCCCTCCTTGTGGGCATCCCCTGTTTATACTGATCCGAAAGGTGTTCTCGCCCACCTTCGTTTCGGCCGTTCTTGTAGCCAGCATTTGGCACATCCATCTGGATGTGGTTCTATCCAATCCCTTGTTCCTTAGGGCCCTTTTTATTGCTTCGTGAGAGGTGTTGTCGAATGCCCCCTCTATGTCTAGGAAGGCGCAAATGGCCATTTCTTTATACTCAAGTGATTTCTGGATGTTTTCGGTGAGCATATAAAGAGCGGTTTCCGTTGATCTGCCCGCCCTGTATGCATGCTGCCCGGGGTGCAATGGCACCCTCTCCAGTATCTTGGTTCTAATGTAGTTATCTACCATCTTCTCCAGTGTCTTCAGTAGGAAGGATGTGAGACAGATTGGTCTGAATGACTTCGGGAGGGTGGGGTCCTTCCTTCCTGCTTTGGGAATGAAGGTTACCCGTGCTCTCCTCCAGGTGCTCGGTATGTACCCGAACGCCAGACTAAATCTGGCTGCTTTAATAATGAACGGCAGTAATTCCGTCTGCCCTTTTTGCAAAAGAGCCGGAAATATGCCGTCAATTCCCGGTGACTTGAATGGTTGGAAGGAGTTAATTGCCCATTTCAGCCTCTGGGGAGTGCATATGGTTTTTGCTACTTCCCAGTCTTCTCGTTTGGCCCTGCCCTGGTTCTTTCCCGTGATCTTCCGGGTTCACATGGTATGCTACCTGGAAAGTGCGTCTCCAGTAAGATTAGAGCTCGTTGCTCTTTCATTCTCTGTGTAGCTACCATTTGTTCTTCTGAGTGACATTGGTCCCTGCCCCCTGCCTCTTGCCATGGTTCTGTGCAACCTGTCTGCTGCCGGGCTTGATGTTATTGTCTCACAGCATCTCCTGAATATCTTTCTTTTGGCTTTCCCTATTCCTTTATTACATTACCTCAGCCTTTCGGTGGATCCCAGCCATTCTCCGTGCCGCTTCGCCTTGTTTGAATAGCCGGCGGACTTCGGATCTTAGATTTGACAGGTGGTTGTTCCACCAAATGGTGCTACTGTGTGATTTATTTTCTTTTATCGGGCAGCTGGATTCGTATGCATCCATGATTGCCCCCATTAACTTCCTCTAGGGTCTGCTCAAATTCGATATGACTGTTGCTGTCGAACTTGATCTGTTCTAGGTTACATTTTAGATTGGTGGTGTATTTTTCCCAATCTGTGTTTCTAGGATTTCTAGTGAAGGATGTTTGTGTTACAAGCCCTTCCACGTTGAACATAATGATTCTATGGTCGGAGAGAGATGGTTCGTCTGAAACCCTCCATTTCCTTACCAATCTACTAATGCTCGGGCTGCCGAGCGTTAAATCTAATACTTCTTGTCTAGCCCTAGTTACAAAGGTGGGGACACATCCCACATTAAGTACGTTAAGGTTAGCCGCGAGTATAAATTCTAGCAGTTGCTCACCTCTTTGATTGGTGTCCGTGCTGCCCCAGATAGTGTTGTGCGCATTTGCATCGCAGCCTAGCAGGAGGGGTAGATTGCTCCTGCTGCAATAGTCGGATAGCCTCTGTACTTCCTCTGGTGGTGCTTGCCCATCTCCAGCAAAGTATCCTGAGGCTATTACTATGTCGAGGGGTGAGTGCCCTGTGCGGATCTTGGCCTGAACCGGCACTAGGTCCCTCGTCATAAATTCTGAAAGACAGATATAATTAATATCGTTTCTGATAAGAATGCAAGCTCTGGGGTTATCACATCTGACATCCCAGATTACCTTACCTTCTCTGTTCGGCAGTCCTCTGACCTGCCCCCTGTAGACCCAAGGTTCTTGGATCAACACTACTCCCAAGTTTTCCCTGGAGAACACCCTTGATAAGGCGGCTGTTGCCCCCTTAGCGTGATGAGTGTTCACCTGGGCAACTTTTGTTGGGGTAGCCATTACTGCTGGAGAGTTGGAGTGCTAGCCTCCTCATCGTCCTGCAGCATTTGTTCTTCTTCGCTGGGAGTCGCCGTGATTTCCTGGTCCATACTCCCAGTCGATTCGACTTCACTGGCTGTATTTTCTACAGCTTCAGGGGCTGGTTTCTTGCCCGCCTCTTCTTCCTCCTTCTTTTTACTCGAGTCCTTGCGGAGGCCATGAACGGGGATTTTCCCGAACCTAAAGAAAATGGTGTGTCCCATTTTCTTGATGGCCTCGCAGGACTCATCATCGATCCCTATATTTAGAAGCTGGCCATTGCCCTCCTTCTTGCTCCCTAGCACTTTCCATAGATGGGTGTGAAGCCCCATGTTCTGTGTACTTACCAGGGCTAGCACCTTCTCTGTTTCGAAGTCCGAGCTTCTGGGGAAGAACACAGTGGTGGTGTGCGCCCTTGGGATATCCTCTCCCAGGCACACCATCAGCTCCGCTCCCCCCCAGGTGCTCAGACTGGGGGCATTTGCCCTCAGCCAGTCTGCCGTCTCTTTGGTGACGCAGTCTACCACGAGCATGCTTGGACGAAAGTGAATTCCTCCAAACTGGAGTTTACACTCTGCGCCCAGCGCCATCTCCTGTACGATGGCGTCTTCAAGTGCTGTTAGTTGCTCAGCACTCAGCGTCTCCCCTGGGTAGTTTTTGGGGAGCACTGCAACTCTTGTTGTGTTTGCTGCTTCGGCATAACTGGTGGTTTGCCCAGTTTGCCTAGCAGTGGCGGTACGACTTCCCGCTTCTGTCTTCCTCCTCTTAACATCGGGACGTTGAGGGGGAGTTTGGATTTTGGTGCCCCTTTTCTCCGTCTGTTGTGGAGGTTGTTCTTGAGGCTTCTTCCTCTCGATGGAGTTCCTTCTCGCTTCCTCAGGTGACAAGCCCTGTTTAAGAAAGCGGAGGTACCATCTTACTCCTGCTCCGCTGAGGCCCTTTCTCAACGGATCATCGATACCACCAGGCTTGCCTGGGGGTGGCAGATCTTGTTTCCTCCGGTTGTTTTTGGAGGGTTTCTTCGAGGAAGAACCTTTACCGGATGCTTGCTCCGAAGGTTTTCCTTCTCTTACATGTTTTTCCCTCTCTGCTTCCCGAGGTGAGCTCGGAGTGCGAGAGGTGCCAGGACGCCCTTGAGCATCCTGGGTTGCGGTGACTTCCCGCGATTTTGTTTTTTTCCTTGAATCTTCCATCTTGTTCCCACGAAAAGCAAGGGAATTAAATAGTCGACCACGCCGGAGCCCCGCACGGCGTGGCAAGGCTATTACTCGAGGAGGTCGCCCAGTATCCTCGAGGCTCCGATAACGACGGTGCTCTCCCACCGCCATGCATCCATAGGCACGGTTCGCATAACACCTTAGATTGGAGGGTCGGTCAGCGCCACCTTATTGATTATTCGGTGGTAACCTGCAGCGTGTCTGTGGATAGCACAGCCAGCACTGCAGGTCGTTCGGCTATCCGCCACCTGCCGACGCTCCCAGTAGCCACCCAGACCCTGGGGATATAGGGATTCCCAACAGTTGGTTTTATGGAGACTATTTTCAAATTGTAATATATTATAATTGTGATGAAAGATATGGTTTTCTTGAATAAGATGGCACGCATAATTAGAATCAGTGTTCGTGTATTCGAGTTCTGAAATTTATAATTGTACGTCCTATAAAGAATTTTTCACAATCGTTACAGTCGAGTTTATAAACACTAGTACGTTCATCTCTATGAATTTTTGATTTGTTGTTTTTAATCAATTTTCCAATGCTATTATTGGTTTTATATGAAATTTTGAAATTCTGTTTTTGAAAAAACAATTTCAGGTTTTCGGAAGTTTTGCCCAAGTATGTTAAACTGTTAAATACTCTACTTTTTTCGGAAATAAGTGGGTAAATTTCTGAAATTGCCATTTTGTATTTTTTCCTCTGAATGAGGCTGTCAATCATATTAGGTGAATAACCATTATTTACTGCCATTTGTTTAATTATATGCAATTCCTTCCGAAAATTAGCTTCGGACAACGGAATTTTGAAAAGTCTATGAATCATACTATGATAAGCCGCTAATTTATGTGAAAAAGGGTGTAGTGATGTGTTATGAATTGTAATATCTGTATGAGATGGTTTATGAAAAATTGAAAATTCGTGTTTGTTGCTTTTTCTAGTAATAGTTAAATCTAAGTAATTAATAGAATTATTCATTTCAGTTTCTAGAGAAAATTTAATACGAGGGTGTATGGAATTAATATAAGCAATGAAATTATCCAATTGTCTATCTGTACCAGTGTAGCAAACAATGACGTCATCAACGTATCTATACCAATAAAGAAAGTATTTACTGCTGAAGTGGTTCATAATAGTTTTCTCTAAATTATCCATAAAGATTTCTGATAACAAAGGGCTTAAGGGATTTCCCATAATCAAACCTTCCTCATTACTTTAACACACGTTGTTGAAACTGAAATAATTTTGTTCTAAACAAATTTCCAGTAAATGAGTAATATCTGACTGTATGAGTGGATGAACATTATTAGAATGTTTTTTTTTTCTTTATAAAGTTAAGAATATGAACTTTCACCAAGTAAATGCCAATTCCATTCAAAATTCATCTTTTCATGTTGTACTTATAATTATTAATTGAAGATGAGTCCCGAAAAAGTGAGTCAATCATATGTTCAAAATGGCGCATGCGCTGGTGCATGCCATGGTGCATCTTGCAGAACTTTGGGGTAGGTACATCGACTGTTCAACTGAACTATAAGTGTGTTCCTCTCAGAATTTCGCACATTTTTTCTCGACAGCTTTTGGTTCTTACACGGTTGACGGGAACCGAATCAGGTTCAATATATCTGGTTAGATGTTGCATTAGATGAGACCATGATCAAGTAATAAGATAGGTATACTAACACAATGGTTAATAATAACAATTTACATATTTATTGAATGAAATAACGCATGAGGCACGTTTCGGTGAAACTTGAAAAAATTAATGATTGAACAACTCAGGCCTCCAAAAGAAGTAGTTTCA
>JARQZK010002268.1:122500-140000 GCA_030704885.1 Cynegetis impunctata | reverse complement strand
AGCTTCGAGGTACTTTAAAATCTGTGATACTTTTTCAAAGTTGTTTTGCCATATTGATTCACTAGGATATTAATTTTGCATAGCTCGAGAATGAGATTTATAGGCGTTTTATATTCAATATTAAAAACAGAATGTTGGACAATTATTTTTTTTTATTTCAAGGAACGCCCGTTCCGAGAAGCCAATGGGCTTGAATCCATACCATTATCAAACATATATATATATATATATATATATATATATATATATATATATATATATATATATATATATATATATATATATATATATATATATAAATATATATAAATTGTTCAACCACAAAAGCATTAGCAACCCCCTAACCTAGACAGTTATTTATTTATTTATTTATTTAGGCAATTAGGACTACAAACAGGTGATAACCACCCAACACAGTACCCACTACTTGAAAATACAAAGTGTGTCAAAGTGAACAATTGACTTTTATAAAAAAAAAGAAGAAAAGTAACTAAATTAAAAGAACAAATAAAAATATCTTGATACAATAAAAACTAAAGTAAACTAAAATATAGTGAAACAATAAAAGTGAAATGTTGAAAAAATCTTATTCGCTCAAGAACATCTTTTTGAGTTTTTGCTTGATTGAATTTTGAGTGAGATGGAACAAATCAACATTACTCAAACAGCTACAGCATCGCATCATCCTGCAGAGGGGGCGAGTTTCATCTCGCGCTATTAGTATATCGAAAGGGAATATGGAACATATCACTACTTCTGAGAAGACGGCACGGAACATGGAAAGTTACGGAAGAAAGAAGGTCAGGGGAATTATAGATATTGTTGAGAAGTTTATAAAGGAAAAGGACATCACTGATTTTTCTTCTATTTTCGAGGGAAATGAAACCAAATTGGGTTAAACGAAGAAGATAGTTCTCGGGATTTCTAGGTGTCAAACGAAAGTTAAATTTAAACGAGATAAAGTTTAAGAATCTGTTCTGGATCCTCTCGAGCCTGGCGATATATACTGAATATTTTGGACTCCAAACTACTGATGCAAAGTTGAGTTTACTGTAAATATAGGAGTTATATAAAATGGTGAAAGTTTTCAAATTCGTAAAGTGTCTACTTTTTCTAGTAATAAAGCCCAACATTTTATAACAGGAATGCGCTAGTTGGTCAATATGACGGTCAAAAAGAAGCTTAGAATCAAAAATTATCCCCAAATCTCTTATGTTATCTACCCTAGGCAAGACAGTATCATCAAGATTATAAGAATAGATAATTTAATTTATATTGCGCGTGAATGAGATGACCTGACATTTATCTAAATTCAAAAATAGTTGGTCCAAGCAATCCTGTTCGGAGCTGATACTTTTCATTATCTTCAAATCGTCCGCGAAGAGAAGAAATTTACATTTGGTAAAACATTTTGCAATCTTGTTGATATATATTAAAAATAATAAAGGTCCTAAGTGAGAGCCCTGAGGTACACCAGAACATGCCTCAAAAAGATCTGAGGAGTAACCCTCCACCGAAACGAATTGAAACCTATTGGACAAGTATGACTCAAACCATCCAAGCATACTGCCAACCACACCAACCCCAGCAAGGCTAGAGATATGAACACTGATATCTGTTTTATCAAAAGCCTTGCTGAAGTCAGTACAGACGACATCAACCTGGACACGTTGGTCAAGTCCAGTTTGCAGAAACTCTACAAATGTTATCAGTTATGCTGCAACCATAGCAAAACTATGAAAAATTGTTTTGTCATCATTTGAGTTCTACTATTAAACTGATATGAAATATTTGTTAGTTGAAAAGCCGAAACATTTTCAAGATCTGAATGAAAAATTTACTAAATGCAAACTATCAACATTTTCTGCCAGTCACGCACAAAAAAATGGCAATTATTTCATAAAGGTTACATCAACTTTTACTCATTTTCGTTATTTGGTAATAATTTTCAGAAAGTACTTTGCAGACAATAACTCATTGATTCAAGTTATATATGTTGAAATATTCGCAAACCTGTTCAGTTGAAGATATAATATCTGCTCTATAATTCACCTTCAGCGGTATCAGAAATTGAACAATATATTATAATAACGTTGCAGTGTTGGCCCCAAAACATTATCCTGCGTTGGAGAAAATGCAATCGACTCAAGCATTTTCACGAGCCATTAATTAATTACTGGGAAATAGCTATGGAGTAATTAGAAAATCCACCGCACCAGAATAACTCATTAACATGTTTCGGAGAAGTAAAAACAAATGTATTGTGAATTATCCGAATTTCTCCCATATCATGTAGCGAAGCCTCTTTATTCGGTGGGGCCGTTAAGTAATTATTGTTTTGGCTTTCGTGTTAGTCATCAGGACTGTAAGGGTCAGGTATTTTGATGGAATTTCGTGGGAAGTTGATTATGGTGAGTCAGCAGCCAATTGCAGAGAAAAGGTAAGAATTGCGAAATTATTATAAATTACAACAATTTTTGTAGTGGTCGAAATAGAAAGTTATTATAATTATTTTTTCAATTAAAGTTCAGCTTCTTGTCTAAATTTGAATCAATTGTTCGGAGTCCAATATGGACTCGTCCACTCAGTTTTCATATTTTTGTACGCTATGACACAGTTAAATCATATAACGAATCCATTCTCACTGAAAATGTAGGGAACATGTCGATATACTTGGTCTGTGTGTTCGAGTCCAATGTGTCATCGTATAGGTCAGTGGATCTCAAACTTTTTTCCATCGTAGCCCTTCAAAATATATTATCACTAATTTTACCGCCTAGGATAGAATCCTTAAAGTCCTGCTGGCATAAGAAATATGAATTTATGAAGGTCGTATTTGGTGTGAAAATGAAATGCACATAAATAATTGTAAAATCTATTGTATTAAAATGTTTTATAACCCACACATTAGAAATCACCTCTCACAAATACAAAGCATAATTAAAGGTCACTTGTTCATTAATGTCTTTCAATTTTGTTCATAATTAAAACAAGGAGTTTTTTTCTTTATCGAACGGATGTCTTTGTTTTTCCTCGCTCTTCTGGTTCAAGCGAAGATAAGTACCTACAATCTTAAGTCCTGGGTCGCATCCAGTTTCCTACTTTACTTGTTTTTTAACAATTCGTATGAGGAAAACGCTCTTTCTAACAGGGCAGCCTATGGAAACGGAAAAAAAAATTGATTGCTAGGTCAGACCTATTTATTCAGTTATCTACTGTCAGTAGAAAGGTCAATGAGTGTTTTTTTTTGCAATACTCAATTTTCACTCATTGAGTTTTGCTTTTCGCTGATAAAGACATAGCTAAATTGAGAGAAATATTTTAATTATAAAGTTCCGTCATTGATCTTTATATTTCCGGTTTGTCCAACGTGATTCATATGATGGAAACCATATAAATCACAAACTAGCGGCTTATAATTCAATGATTAACTGAGATTTTTCCATTCTTTTATCAAACGAAGATTTCAATATAGATATTATAGTACAATAAAACAAATAGCCTCAAATAATAATATTTCTATACATTTTTTAAACTGAATTATCAATCGTGAAGAGCAGAAACAAACTTGCTGGTTACTACACTCCATAATGAAAAAACCAGAAGAAATGCTAGTATAAGTTGTATTGGTCAATAATCAAACAATATTTGCAACTACTTTTCAAAATTTATTTGGTATTGGTGTTGGTGAGTGCGGATGGTGACCGATGCGCTGCGACCTTATTAGATCTATTGTGCCCCATCTTCTTCTGCTTCTCGATGTTTTCTCGTTTTACAGCAGCCCCTCAAGCCTCAATACCTTCAGGAATTTGAGGATTTTAAGGGGGTCTATTCGTGGTATTTCTTCTACAGTCAGCTGGTATGATCCCAGTGTGTTAAGTCTTTCATGGTGCACAGCATAGCACTCCATTAGTATATGGTGGGGTGTTTCTGGACGTTCCTTGCAGAATCTGCAGGTGCTGTCCCCCTCTAAACCTAGCTTCCTTAGGTGTTCTTTGAGTCTGCAATGCCCCGTAAGAAATCCTGTTATTGTCTTTAGACTAGTTTTGCTGAGGTTGATCAGTGTCTTCGATCTTGCTCGGTTGAACTTTCCGAGAAGATCTTTGGCCTGCCTCAGTCCTGGAAGTCTTTGCCAGTATGTTGCTCTCATTGCTTCTTCAGCTTTATTGAGTTCTTCTTGGAAGTAAGATTTTCCAAGTCCGCAGAAAGGTTCTGGCCCGATCAGTGGCGTTGACGCACCCTTTCGTGCCAGGGTGTCTGCTTGTTCATTACCTTTCACTCCGGCGTGCCCCGGCACCCAGAGGAGTATCACTTTGTTGTTCCTGCCCAGATCGTTTAGTTTGTCTAGGCATTCACAAACCATCTTTGAGTTGATGTTATAAGAGCTCAACGCTTTGATGGCTGCTTGGCTATCGAGAGGATCGCAATTTCCTTGTTCCGATATTTCCTATCGAGGTTGAACTGAATGCACCTATCTATGGCGTGAATTTCCGCTTGAAAAATACTGGGGAACTGGCCCATGGGTTCTGAGTATTTGGTACGAGGCCCAACGACTCCTGCTCCAGTTCCTTCGGGAGTTTTAGACCCGTCCGTATACCATATTATGGTATTCTTCTCCAGTGCTCGAATGGATTCTATGCTCCATTCCTTCATGGTATTTAGTTCCGTTCGAAATAATTTCTTGAAACTAAACTTCCTGGTAATTTCATCAGTTGGGAGGTCAGCAAGGTGTGCACTTCCGATAAGGGTTGAGTCCCTTGTACCGTATGCAGCACCTTTGAGTCCAACTTTAGCCAACCTGAGGTTTGCTCCCCAAGCAGTTCTCCTCACCGTGATGTGGAGAGGAGTGAGGTCCAGAATGACCTCTAGTGCTGCTGTTGGAGTCGATCTCATTGCTCCTGTTATACAAAGACATGCTAGTCTTTGCACTTTCTCCAAGGTTTTCTTTGCTGTGGTGAGTTCGGTTCTGCCATACCACACTACTGCTCCGTAGGTGATCATAGGTCTCACTATCATGGTGTAACATCCATCGCAGTATTGATGGGTTACAGCCCCACGTTTTTCCTGCGATGTTTTCTGCACACCATCAGTGATGATTTTGCCTTGTTAACAATCTTTTCTACGTGCATGTTCCAGAGTAGTTTTGAGTCTAGGGTGAGCCCTAGATACTTCACAACTTGCTGCCATTCTAAGTCTGCTCCGTCGAGACGAATAGTCCTTAAGTGCTGAAGCTTTGTTCTTCTAGTGAAGGGTACCACTGTGGTTTTTGATGCGTTAATTCTCAATCCCACCGAGAGGCACCACCTTCTGGTAGTCTCTAGCTCCCTTTCTATGAGGTCGCAGAGGGTTCCTTCGAATTTACCTTTGGCCATGATGACTATGTCGTCAGCATAGCCGAGGCAAGTGACTCCGTTCCCGGTCAGTTTTTCGAGTAATTCGTCCACTACAAGACTCCACATCAGAGGTGATAGTACCCCTCCTTGTGGGTATCCCCTGTTTATACTGATCCGAAAGGTGTTCTCGCCCACCTTCGTTTCGGCCGTTCTTGTAGCCAGCATTTGGCACATCCATCTGGCTGTGGTTCTATCCAATCCCTTGTTCCTTAGGGCCCTTTTTATTGCTTCGTGAGAGGTGTTGTCGAATGCCCCCTCTATGTCTAGGAAGGCGCAAATGGCCATTTCTTTATACTCAAGTGATTTCTGGATGTTTTCGGTGAGCATATAAAGAGCGGTTTCCGTTGATCTGCCCGCCCTGTATGCATGCTGCCCGGGGTGCAATGGCACCCTCTCCAGTATCTTGGTTCTAATGTAGTTATCTACCATCTTCTCCAGTGTCTTCAGTAGGAAGGATGTGAGACACATTGGTCTGAATGACTTCGGGAGGGTGGGGTCCTTCCTTCCTGCTTTGGGAATGAAGGTTACCCGTGCTCTCCTCCAGGTGCTCGGTATGTACCCGAACGCCAGACTAAATCTGGCTGCTTTAATAATGAACGGCAGTAATTCCGTCTGCCCTTTTTGCAAAAGAGCCGGAAATATGCCGTCAATTCCCGGTGACTTGAATGGTTGGAAGGAGTTAATTGCCCATTTCAGCCTCTGGGGAGTGCATATGGTTTTTGCTACTTCCCAGTCTTCTCGTTTGGCCCTGCCTGGTTCTTCCCGTGATCTTCCGGGTTCACATGGTATGCTACCTGGAAAGTGCGTCTCCAGTAAGATTAGAGCTCGTTGCTCTTCATTCTCTGTGTAGCTACCATTTGTTCTTCTGAGTGACATTGGTCCTTGCTCTCTGCCTCTTGCCATGGTTTTGTGCAATCTGGCTGCTGCGGGGCTTGATGTGATTGTCTCACAGAAGCTCCTGAAGCTGTTTCTTTTGGCTTTCCTTATTTCTTTATTATATTCTGTCAGCCTTTCGGTGTATCCCTGCCAGTCTCCGTGCCGCTTCGCTTCAAAATTTAATATAACATCCTTTTCAAGCGGGTTGAACTTAAGCAAACTATTATTTCAATGCCAAACAAAAAACAGACAAATATAAAAATTCTGGGGTGTACAGAATTGAATGTATTGAATGCCAACAGCGTACGTTGGACAAACCGGGCGAAATTTTGAATATCGTTCTAGAGAGCATATTTCTTCCGATAGTAAATCTGCAATATTTGAACATATTAAAACTACAAGGATTAAAATAACAATAGAAGATTTTAAAATTCTACATATTTGCAATGAAAGAATCACAATGAATCTGTAGGAATGTTTGGAAATTAACAAGCTTAGGAAAAACCAAGATTTCCAAACTAAATAACCGATTACACCTCAACTCGTCTCCCTCCTGAATTTTTAAGGGCTAGATATAAATAGTTTTACCTGATATGTATACATTTTAAGTAGAAAAATGAGCAACTCCGTGAGTACGAGCAGAGGCCATGCCCCCAAAAATAGTTCCATTCAGAACTCACAAATGACCGATCTTGATTGGTATTACTCTTTGAGGGTCACTCGAAATAGACTCGTTGGCGAGTGTCGCTCTGAGCATGATGCTACAATGCACAAAAGGCCCATCGAATAGATCGCGACGCCTATTCCTCCAATGGCGTCATTCGCCAGTTAAAACAAAAAGAAACAGAAAAAACCAATAGTCGTCACTCAAACTATAACCGAGGTCCAGAACCAGTTCCAGGTCCTCGAGTCAATAGAAACTACAGATGAGGTCGTTCCAGAAGCCCCAGAACCAACGCCCGAACGAAGAGCAAAAAAACACCCCCAATAGTTATCAGAGATGAATCCTTACGGACATCTCTTTCATCAAAAATTACTGAAGATGGCATCCGCTTCTCAATAGAGAAAAATATTAGGGACGGAATCAGCATCTATCCATAATCCACGGAATATTTCCGAAAAATGAAGAAAATGTTGGAAACAATAAATTCCCCTTACCACTCGTTCCCACTATCGGAGGAGAAACCACTAAAGGTAGTTATCCGAAACTTGCCTTTTGAGACGTGCAGGTGGAATCACCCAGGGCAAAGTCAATGCCATAGATGTCAGAGGTTCCGTCATGGATAGAGCCAATGCCCCGCCCCACCGAGATGCGTGAAATGCGGAGAGGCACATGTCAGTGCCGTATGCATAAAACCCCGCTCAGAACCGGAAAATTGTGCAAATTGCAGCGGACCGCACCCAGCAAGTTACCATGGATGCAAATCATTTCCGGTCATCTAGCAAAAAATTTCGTAAACTCAACAATCCCGATTGCTCCAAACATCGAGCGAACAAACTAAACGAGATTCCATACAGAAAAGACGGAAGAGACATCCGACGCCATTGCAGATATCCTAAAACTCATATCAGGAATCGAAAACAAAAAAAAAATTAAGGACACCCTACTGCGTAGCACTAGGAATGATAAAACCCCTCAGCGCAATGTACCTATTATATAAATTAAATAACAATGAATGTCGATTTTACGAACGAAATGAAGAAAAATTGCAATGAATGTATTAATAAGTCGATATTACGAATAAAATCCGTGAAAATTTAGCAAAAAAATTCATTGTTTGACTGTCGAATTTGAATATCCTATCCCGACTCATTTTGCTGCAAATTATGAAACAAATTGATAAGATATCTCTATGGATGGGAAGCAGACAAAGACGCAGAATCAAGCTTAAGCTATCAACGTCGCTTGGTTACCGTGGCACACAGAACACTTCGACGCATGTTTTGTAGGACTTCGTACATATCGACCTTGGCGCATGCGCATGTCGTAATGCATATCTAAAAAGCGCTATATTTTTTTATTCTTCGTTGGTAAAAATTGCGAATTCAAATTCCCTAATGAAATCATATGTGTTTTATCGACATCCGTTGGAATTTTTAAAATCGGGCCAGTTACCAACTTTTTGTCGTGAGACTATAACCCCTTTGGCTTCGCCTCGGGGTAAATATCGACGCTTATTCAAAAAGTTTCCAAATCCCTAAGTGGTGCAAAAACAGCACATGAAATTCTGACAGAATTCATCAGCTATCTGCCAGACCTAGTGGCAATTTTTGTCTAAACAAAAATTCACGATTCAATAAAAACCAAGAAAAACAAACAAAGAGATCATGAGATTAATTATGCAAATACGGGACTCGAACACAACATTATGACAAATTAAAGTAAAGCCTACATTGACTTGGCAATGATGTATCGAAACCGGTTGTACCTATATTTTAAATACATTTTGTGAAAACTGACGTAAAAGTATTTTCATTTCTGATTATTTGAAATGAATTTCCATAAAATAAATAGTCCATCAATATCGCTTATTATAATGATAATTATGATTATCGAAGTTTTGTTTTTCTGAAAATATCAATTATAAAAGCGACCCTCCAACAAATAAACTACACACGAATATCGTATTCATGGAAACAAAATGGCAGCAATTAGCGACGGCAGTATATTAAGCAATATTAAACATATAATTGCAGTTTGATTCCAAATAACTCCGCAATCTGCCTTTAACGGTTTGATAAAATAGTGCGTTAGTCCTGGTCGCATTAAATTCGGATTAAATGACAAATTTGGGCGTGTTGAACAATATGAATTAAATGGCGGTTGTTAACGGGAAACGAAGTTAAATAATTCGTACCTACTGTACTAATGCGTTAATGACAATTGAATATATGACATTAATCTTTTGTTGCTCGTTAGAGTGAACCTGTGAATATTAGCTGAACTTTTGTGTTAATTGCATCGATAGTCACTGTGTTTCGAATTTCATATGAAAACAATTAGGAATGTAAATGGGAAAATAATAAATTGAATTTTTGTTTTATTTGAAAGTTCAGGAGTTTACGTTGGCGTTAACGCATATATTCATCCCTATTTATACTTTAATAAATCAAAATATATTGAACATTTAAAAATTTCATGTAAGTTTACGAATTTTGTTGAAAACATCTCAAACTATTCCTACAAACCTAAAAATAAAAAATTCTCATCTTTAACATATTTTTGTCTCCTAACAGAAAAAGTTGCTAATGTCATACCTAATTGTAATATCAAAATTGTTTTCAAACCTAAGACAAAATTCTCAATATTTTCATTCAATGCCAAAGATATCACTTCAAAATTTGAAAGTTCAGAAGTTTATAGGTTGATGTGTCCTGTATGTAAAGGAGTGTATATAGGTCAGACAGTTCGATCGTTCGAGACAAGATTTAAAGAACACCAACAATCTTTTTTGAAAACTAAAACGAATTCAACGTTTTCAAATCCTTGCCGTGAAAACCACCACCCATTTCCACAAATAGATAATTTTCAAAGCACAAATTACCGAAAGGAACCAAACTTACTTACTTAGAATCATTAGAAATTTTTAAACTCAATCATAATGCAAAAAATATCTTGCTGAACGACCAGATTGATTTGATATATTCTCCTATATTTAGTGTTTTTAAACAAAAACGATTTTTTTAAGAACATTTTATTGTACCAATTTGGGAAATCCACTCGATTAGCCCTTCTTGAATATGTTCCTCTTGTCTATTTAGGTACCTGCAATAATTCTTTCCCACCCATCCTAACGTCCATCGGGCGTTAGGATCTATATAACGAACTTGGTACATAAATAACTATTTCACCTAAAAACGTTGGATTATTTGATTATATCGTCTAACAAATGTCCGTTTTAGAACGAGAAGTTCTGATATTTTACGAGGTATGTCTATGCTTCAAAACTGTCATCGTCAAACTCTTTAATCCAGTAATACAAAAATTCAGAGATCTACTCAGAAGTGTAGGTGTATACGCATACTCAGAGTACGTTTTCATGAAAGGAAAACAATAATTACATCTTTTGTGTAGATGATATTAATTAGTAGAATATCCCTAATTGCCCAGGGACAGAAAGCAACACAAAACAGGGGTCCGAAGCATATTTTACTTTGTTGTATATGTTTTTAGCGATATCTCGTCTTAGGTTTGAACCACACGTTTGTTTAGAGGATTACTGACCGGCATTGTAGAATGCCTTGCAGCCCATATTAATCCTATTATATTTCGTATAATATAAGCAAAAAATATTCATCAGTATTAACATATTAAGGCTTACGCGGAAGCGAAAAAGCCCTTATTCGTTTTGCCGTCTCTGCTGTGTTTCCGTCGGAACAAAGCCTACTGTATTTAAACGTATCTTTTGGTATTAAGAGATACATTCGGAAATGATACAATTAATTTTAGTCAATGCTGGTGAATAGCTTCCATTGTCTACGAAAGATCCTCTCCATATTGGTTCATTTTGAGTTTTTGTGGTAGGCTGATATTGAAACTGTTTGGTAAATACATTACTAAACCTGCTCTGTGAATATGAACTGAGTTGTGTATTATTATATATTTTCTTAATACTTGACATGCATAAATGCAAATATTTTCAGAAATATATTACCGAATATAGAGAGAAATAAGCTGTTCAGCTCATTGAACATACCTACCTATTTATATGCTGGTAATATGTTTAAATATAAAGAGATTATCTTTGTTGGCGTCAAAACCACAGAAATTTTCAGCATATCGTGATCAGAAAAGGTGAAGGAGCATGAAATTCATCATTTATCTCTCACATGTATATTTATATGGCATACATATGTTGAATTGTATTTTAGAGATGCACTAGATGAAAAATTTCTCTATACTATATCATACTGACAACACAAGAAACAAAGATATTACCATTGGGGGGCAAGGACTCAGAGATACCATGATTTTCTGGGGATCAAAACTGTAAAACTTCATAACATATGAGATGAGGCATTTAATTCAAAAAAATTTCATAACTCAGAATGGCAGAATCTAGTTGATGGTTGTAGGAAAAAAGGGTTGATAAAGTAGGTAAATCTGAATCTGATGATATTTTTATAAAATAAATATGGTCCCATTGTGATATAACATAGGGGTTGTTATATCAATTTATGTGTTTATATAATAAATTTGAGAATGTATAGTTATACCCATATTTGTGTCTTCAATGAATATTTTTGATGAATTTGTAATAATTTCATTTACGAATTAAATGACTGAATGATTGATTTGTGGATTCACTATCATACAATTCTCATTATATCAATTGAGTGCTAGCTTAATATTAGATTCGAGATTGTATAAAACTATAAATCAGCTATATAGAACACTAGGCTTGTTTCTCTTAAAATTACTACATTATTAAAAATTTGTTCTGTTAAATTCTACAATCTATCTTTTATTTATTTATATATTTATCGTATAGCGATCTACAAATTCACTCTTGAATACAGGTGAAGTATGCACGTATATATGTAATAAACTTACATTTCTACAGATTGACTAGCAATAAAATGAACAAACAAACAAATAAACAAATATAAATATAAATATGAATATAAATGAATATGTCATACGAGTGTATTCGAAATATAGACTATGGGTTATAAATCGATATCCAAGGTCAGCCAATTCACAGCAGTAGGAGTAGAATTCAGAATCTCGTTTCATTCTCCTCCAATTCATTGGGCACTCTTGGGCTGTTTGATCTGGCACTCCACAGTCGCATTCCTGGGTGTGACATCTACACACCATATTCAAGATGATGCGCACCGGGCAACGTTCTACTAAAGCAGAGCGTAAAGAAGTCACATATTGCGGCCGAGCTGAACCGAGCGTCTCTCATGGCCATCCCGATCTACAGAACCAAATCTATCTTTTCATGTTGCTACTTCAATAAGTGGAAATATTTGAAGATCTATTTGGTCATTAGTGATGAGCCCGTTGCAACTATATGGCTGCCCACTCCCAGCAACATTGCTCCACCTAATCTGCTCCGACAACATGCCTAAGTAAAAGAATTCAAGAATTTCATGAACAATCCTAAACTACAAGTCCATAACGATATTCCTGTAAAAGAGAGAAATCGACTTCGATCTAGACATCCCCCGTTAAGGACAGCACAATTGCTCTGTCAAACCAACTATGGCATAAAAGCTCGATGGAGGGAGGAATGGAAGACTAAAACAGCCGAGAACTACATCGATATAGTGAGCTCGTCCAGTGTACCTGATGAACTTCAATTCCAACTTCTTCGCAAAATCTTGTCAACATTGAATTGTAGAACCTACTGCGTAAGATGCATCAAACCCTTCCGTAGATGAGGAAAAGCTCCTACCACTGCTTGCGATTGTGACACTGAGAGACAAACGATAAAATATATCGTGCCAAATTTCCTTTAAAGGCAACACACAGGACTTCCTAATAGCAACTCCAGAGGTAGTCAAATACTTATCTAAACTAGAAGAATGTTTTTAATTATTTGTGAATTATTTGTGCACTCCTAGATTGTGATTTATACCATACGCTAAATAATGAGTGATAGCTATGTTTTTAGAGCTCCGACGTAATTTGTAGAGCTTCAAAAAGGTCCAGTCTCTTATTTGACCAAGGAAAGAGTATGTATACTTAAGAAGCTCTAGAGTCTAGAAACTACCTCGGCTAGCTTCAGGAGCTTACCCATCACTCATACCTAAATATACTATAGGATATCCCCACTCATAAACCAGTTATATGAATATATAGATTGTTGCATTGCAAATTCTTGATAGTGGGTTGATATCCCAAAACATGCACGTCGAACAAATATAGCAACTTTAGTGGAATCTAGCAGAGTGTTTTACTTTAGTTCATTTATAATTTCAAACAATTTCCATTTAAATTCTGCTGAATATCAGTTTGAGAAAAACATAATACATTTACGCACAGAGAAAAGGTAATATAAATTGGACATAGTGGGCACAGGAATAAGGGCTACCTAATTATTTCATGATATTGTTCAATCTTCATTCTTTAGTAGGCAGGAAATATAACAAATTATCATTTCACGAACCATATATCTGAGGAATAACCCTTTTTTCTGCAGAGGGAATGAAGATTGGTGACACACAATGTTTCATTATTGGACCTCTCTTGTAAAGGTTCCTCATTATATCAAATAAGTTGTAAATGAATTCTTCGAAAATTAAAGAACTGATCATTTCACAATTTTCAAAGTATATATTTTGACTGTCTCCAATAACCTGATTCAAGAAGTTATTCTAACAGCAATAGCATTGTCCAGGATCCTGAAATTATTTCATACATTTTATGTTCTGTATGTACATACCTACCAATTTTTATTCAGTATTTCATTATGTTGTCGTACAACGTATATGTTCTTTTGTAATCTCTATTTTAGAGGAACACAGAAGCTTATAAAATTGTCACTGTTTTCTGTGATTTTACGATTTTTTGTGTTCTCGTCAAGTGTTTTTTGTAATATACTGCTCCTTCTATATGAACGGAAGTACCGTTATCTTCTAAGCGAAAACATAGCATAGAACAATATATGCAGTTCATGAAAACATTTCGAACACTTTCGCTTCTGTTGGAAATTATGCCCAATTTTTATCCAACAAATGCAAGTAGTCTATGTTCTCATGAGCGATTATTTTTACTCGAGGGATGAGGGACAAAGTGGAAATTTAAAGGAAAAAAATCAATAAAATAATCACGTGGATGATTATTAGATGTCAATTTCAACAAATCAGATATGGATTGTGGTAAATTTAAAAAAAACTAGATACATTATTATTGCCTATTTAGGTTATTTTTATTGTTTTCTGTATGAGTAAAACTGACTGTGAATCAGAACAACTCACCTGTTAGGTACAGATTCTTCTTATATTTTAATCTTCAATAATTAAATTTATATTATGGTTGTTAAGTAGTTAAATATAACGTCAGTGAAAAGTTGTAATTCTGAAATACCAACAAGATTTATAAATTATAAGATATAGTTTACATGAAGTTGGTTATGAGACTGCTCTAAAAGTCAAACTTTTTTGTATTATTCGGAATAGTTGAAAATAATTACCGCAAATTCATATAATTCTGACAAAAAGGACAGTTTAAAATCTGCAGTATAATTTTATTCACCCTCAACGATGGTACCTCGGTAAAATCAATTTGTTAGTTATATGTTTCTGTTTCTTTTCAGGTTACTAAGAAATTTAGATAATATGAGAACCAAAAACGTTTAATTTTTATTTGTAAACTTAATGTATTGATATTATATAAAATTATCATATCAAATTTGAAATTTAACAGTTCGTTCATATGAATTATTAATGAAAATAGTTTCCCCTGAGAATATTTATGATGTTTGACTAGTTATACAAAAGAGTGTAACAAAAGTTGCCTATATAAAGGCGTTAAAATTGCAGTAGTACCACCTGTCATATCACCTTAGTACTCCTGTTGGTTTAACCATGAGGAGTAACCATGCTTGCCTAGTTCAAGGCGTCAAAATGACTCAACAGATGAGACATTTACTTCAGTAGGTACTTGAAATAAACGATTTGGAAAAAGTATTCACTAACAAAAATTAGCATATATATATATATATATATATATATATATATATATATATATATATATATATATATAACAGAAATCTTCGTGTTATCGATACACGTTCGTGGCAATGAAATGAATATAGGAAATTTATTTGACACTAATCAAACAAACCTCCTAGCGGAGCTGGTTATACGAGTTCATGAAACATCGAAATATCCCTATGTACCTTCAGACGGTAAATGTTAGAAATATTAATTTGTTCATCACAATCAACGGAAATGATAGACAGACTGTTTCGCCCTGATTTGGGACTCATCAGTATCATCCATCCATCGAGTGTGATAACCAACAGAATATTTCAAACGTTCTTATATTTTCCTTCTAGTAAGAGAATGGCATATAAATATGACACAGCATCACCATTGGAAAACAAATGAACCACATCTTACAGATAGATGAAACATTTCGGCAACGAGAACTCGTACGTCCTGACACCCGAAGGTGGTTACTACATTCGCTAAGCTAGAGTTAGGTTACCACATCAATTCGATGTAATGCAACATTTGCTGCCTCCATAGAGGGATAAAATCGGAGCGATTGTTACTGGCGGTGTGTAAATGTTGCATTACACCGAATTTATGAGGCAAAGTTACTTTAGCTTAGCGAATATAGTAACCACCTTCAGGTGTCAGGACGTACGAGTTCTCGTTGCCGAAATGTTTTATCTATCTGTAAGATGTGATTCATTTGTTTCTGACTGGTGGCGCTGTGTGATATTTATATGCCATTGTGTTACTAAAAGGAAAATATAAGATTGTTTGAATTATTTGGTTAGTTATCACTTTCGATGGATGGATGATACTAACGAGCCCCAAATAAGGGCGAAACAGTCTGTCTATCATTTCCGTTGACTGTGATAAACATCTTAATATTTCTAACATTTACCGTCTGAAGGCACATGGGGATATTTCGATGTTTCGTGAACTCGTTAAACCAGCTAGGAGGTTTGTTTGATTAGTTTCGAATAAATGTCCTAGTTTACTTCATTTGATATATATCTATATATATATATATATATATATATATATATATATATATACATATATATATATATATATATATATATATATATCTATATATATATATTAATTTTTATATATATATATATATATATATATATATATATATATATATATATATGTATATATATATATATATATTAAATGAAGTAAACTAGGACATTTATTCGAAACTAATAAAACAAACATCCTAGCGTAGTATATCTATATATATATATATATATATATATATATATATATATATATATATATATATATATATATATATATATATATATATATATATACAGTGCTTTTATGATGAAAGGAACAAATTCATTAAAAAATTAGGTTTCTATTTCATGTTAAAATCCTCGGACAGGTCGATTAGTATTTTTATTTGGGCATTTTTCGCAATAAAAATTTTGTATACAGGGTGTCTCATTCAAGAGCTATGGCTTTGTCATTAGTTTTTTTAAATGTAATACCCTGTATATTATTTCACTTTACAATTCTACGATAAATTCTTATCACTTTTTGTGAACATACCATATGCCTCAACTAAATGGATTGCCAGAAACGGAGATAGTGGGTAATGAGAGGTACGATATGAAAACACACAAATGTAATTACTAATTTAATTTTTACATATGTTCAATCTGTTGTCCGTTTACTTCGAGACATTTTTGAAGTCGATTCAATGTTTCCCGTTGCACATTTTCAATTACTTCTGGACTGATAAGTCTTATTTCCTGCCTGATTCTCTCTTTTAGATCATCAATATTATTTGGTCTATTCAAATAAACTTTAGACTTCAAATAACCCCATAAGAAAAAATCCAATGGGGTTATGTCCGGTGATCTTGGCGGCCACTCAATCGGACCTCTCCGTCCTATCCATCTGTTGGGAAAAGTTGCATCAAGAAATTGTCGAACAGCGATTGAATAGTGAGGAGGTGCCCCATCTTGTTGAAACCATATCTCGTTATTAGGTATGTCAGGATCTTGTGGGTTAGGAAACAAAACAGCTAAAGCCGGAATGAGTTCGAACTGGAGAAAGTTCAAGTAGTCCTCTCCGTTTAGTGTTCCTTCAAAAAAATAGGGACCAACTATACGATTTCGAACAATCGCTGCCCATGTATTAATTTTTTGAGGCCGCTGTGTGTGGCATTCTTGCATCCAATGAGGATTCTCGGTCGCCCAATACCTACAGTTTTGTCTGTTGACGTGGCCATTTAAAGTAAAGGTGGCTTCATCAGAAAAAATTATGTTTGTAATGAAATTTAGATGTTGATTATGAATTTCAAGAATCTGCTCACAAAACTGTACTCTGCGGTCAAAATCGTCTTCTAATAATTCATGTACCAGCTTAATTTTATAGGGATGATACTTATTTACCTTAAGTATTTTATGCACGGACCCTACTGATAAATTGAAATTATTGGAAATTGTAGTAATGGATGTATGAGGGTTATCTTGGGTTTCTAGTAGAACGTTCAGCACTGTTTCTTCAGATACTCTCGGTGGTCTTCCTTTAGGTAAATCTCT
>JARQZK010002268.1:110000-120000 GCA_030704885.1 Cynegetis impunctata | reverse complement strand
GCGTTTTTACCCCGAGGTGAAGCTAAATTCTCATTACAAAATGTTGGGATCTGGTCCGATTTTAAAAATTCCAACGGATATCGATAAAATACATACGATTTCATCATAGAAGTTTTGTTCCCAATTTTTTCCCAACGAAGAATAAAAAATTATAGCTTTTATACCCCGAGGCGAAGCTAAAGGGGTTAGAGTCTCACGACAAAAAGTTGGTAACTGGCCCGATTTTAAAAATTCCAACGGATATCGATGAAACACATATGATTTCATCAGGGAATTTGTATTCCCAATTTTTACCAACGAAGAATAAAAAAATATAGCGTTTTTTAGATATGCATTACGACATGCGCATGCGCCAAGGTCCTACAAAACATGCGACGAAGTGCTCCGTGATCTGTGTGCCACGGTAACCAAGCGACGTTGATAGCTTAAGCTTGATTCTGCGTCTGTGTCTGCTTCCCATCCATAGAGATATCTTATCAATTTGATTCATAATTTGCAGCAAAATGAGCCGGGATACGATATTCAAATTCGACAGTCAAACAATGAATTTTTTTGCTGAATTTTCACGGATTTTATTCATAATATCGACTTATTAATACACTTATTGCAATTTTCCTTCATTTCATTCGTAAAATCGACGTTCATTGTTATTTAATTTATATAATAGGTACATTCAAAAAATATTGACGACATGCTCATGCGCCGAGGGGTTTTATCATTCCTAGTGCTACGCAGTAGGGTGTCCTTCATTTTTTATGGTTAGATTCCATTAAAATTTTTGAAATGGACAATTTCATATTCAACTTCGAAACAAGAATCAATATCATAAATTTCTGATACGATGAAAAACGAGTGCAAAGATCATAAATATATTCGAGAAAAAACTGAATTTCCCAGCTACCTAACATCGAATCATGAGGCCTCGGCAGACCAGCGGTAAGGTGAACCGCCTTATACCGTTTGTAAACCGAGGATTGTGGGTTCGAGTCCCACCTCGCTCTTGGGTGTTGTGTATGTCCGGAATTTAGTAGTTATTTATGATTAAAAAAAATTGTTGGGTAATGTACATAGTTTACAAGCCCGTTCGGAACCGGCGTTAAACTGTAGGTCCCTCGAGTTAAAAAAAAACATCGAATCATCTTAACATGTATTCATGTTTATGCAGTCTGTTGTACATTCATTTCAGCATTGAAAATACTTAGATATGGTTGACTGCGAAAAGATAAGACATCACTTCAAGACCTTCGTGTCTGATCAAAAGATTTGATAATATCATCCTATAATTCATCATATTAATTTCTAATTTAAATTCTTTCAATAGCATTTGCTTCTCAATTTTGCGTAACACTCCGTGTTATACTCACTAATTATTATATGACCACGCATATTATCGACCTCAAATCTCAAGTAATGTACATAGAATAGGCGGTAAAACAATACTGTCCACGGTGGCAGGCTATGAATTAACAGAAGATATCCAATAGCGATACCATACAGGAATTTCTTCGACTGTGTTAACATGCTTTTGTCTTGAATCTACCGAAGCAAAAAATATACTGTTACTGCCTTGTTAAGGTGGCCGAGCAAACACGGGATATATTGAATGAGGATTGATTTACTTATACGATACTTTATACATTGCTTTTGTTCGAATTGTTGGGACAGGAAATGGATTATTGCTATTTGTATTAGAAATATTTGAAAAATTTGATCTCTTAATTAATTTTTTTGTCCCAGTTGATTAAATTTTTTTGCTTGTGGTCACGACGAAATTAAAATAATCTCTTGTCGTCTGTATACTAATTGGGGGTAACTTGAGACAGTGTGGTAACTTGAGGATGTTTGTAGATATTGAAATTGGAAGTGGTCTGAACAGAAAGATGAGCTCTTCCACAGTTGGAAACAAATAGTTGGTGGCAATAACCCCCCTAAGATGCTCAATAGAAGGTTTTTTTTCTGTTCCAGAACTACAATAATTTTTTTAAATTTGGTAGCTTTATGAACACAAAAATTCATATTGTTGTGAGCCGAATACCGTTTTCTAACTTTTCAATTAATTGTTGTATTTTATTTGTTGCCCTGAATGTCTCAAATTACCATAACACTGTCTAATTTGAGGAGTTTATTCATTTTCGATAGGTGTCTCCAGTTACCCCATTTTAAAGTGTAACTTGAGACACCATATAAACAATTATTTTTAACAATTTATGAAATTATAATAAAATATCAAACTGTAAAACCATAGTAACCTATGTAACTAATGATTACATATAATTATTAAGCCATGATCCTAAGTTGAGAACTGTCTGAAGTTACCCCAATCTACAGTACTCTTCTTTATTTTACATGACTTGATGAGAAAATGTTGTTAGTTTCTTCCATAGAGTAACTGTCAAAAATAGTTGTTTTCCGTTCCAATACTGTATATATATACAGGGTGATTCACGGTGGATGGCACATTAGACGTTTCTGGTGAACCATACAACGGATCAATTTGAAAATTCAATGGAGGGCAAAGTCGGACATTCTCTACCCACCTTAAATATTTTCGGTAATGCGGTGTTGTCACTTCTATTAGAAAGTAGTAGCAACTTTGATTTTTCGAATGGAACTACCTGTATATTATATTATTTTTAGAATCTCCAACAATTTCTAAACCACTTTTCATAATATTTCCCTATACCTATCTGTTACCGTTTTCGAAATAAATATTATTTTTTTCTTCGTCGGAAATCGAGACCTCTAAAAACTCTGATATCTTTGAGCTAAGAAATACAAACCCAAACATTTGAAGCTTTGGATCCGAATGAAATCAGATCTGCCACGACAAAATCAGTCAACACCCGCATTTTGAAGTGCTTGGAAGTGAACGGCCAGCGATTCGAAGATATTTTGTAATATTCCACATAATTGTTTTCCTTTTATATAGTTATTTGTATCAATATTTCCACTATCAAGTTATTTGGTACTTTTTCAAAGTTGATCCAAACATTTTGAAATTGTTCTGAATTCGTATAAATTTCTTGAGTTTCATTGGCGGTAGATTCGGATACATTTCATTCAACTTTCTACATGTCCTGCTGATAATTTTATCACACTGTACAAAAATAATAAACAAATTCACAAGAACTTCATTTGAATAAATTATTTCCATCGTTTCTGAAGGTATTTCTAACTTCTGAAGTGATGAAAGTGTCGATATTATTAGTAGATTGTCACAACGTTACTGTCAAATAGTAATCATGACATGCTTAGCAAATACCAAGGGGAAACCATGTTCAAGGAACATTTTCACAAATAAGTGCTCATAAGTCCGAAACTTGACTAGTTAGGTATATGTATGATATACATAGATAAAACAGAAATTCTAGCAGCTTTTCGAATTTTCAATAATATACAGGGTATTCCATTTGAAATAAACAACTTACAGTCACTTTTTCAAGCTAACAAAATAAATGTATTTTTTGACCACCCTGTATTGAAATAACGGAGATTAGGCTGAAGTGTAGGAAGCCCCCAAGTATCAGCAAACTTAAACCGAAATTTCGATATCATTGTATTACTTAGCTCAAAGATATCAGAGTTTTTAGAGGTCTCGATTTCCGACGAAAAAAATTTTTATTTCGAAAACGGTAACAGATACGTATAGGGAAATATTATGAAAAGTTGTTGGAGATTCTAAAAATAATATAATATACAGGTAGTTCTATTTGAAAAATCAAAGTTGCTACTACTTTCTAATAGAAGTGGCAACACCGCATTACCGAAAATATTTTAGTTGGGTAGAGAATGTCCAACTATGTCCTCCATTGAATTTTCGGAGTGATCCGTTGTATGGTTCACCAGAAACGTCTAATGTGCCATCCACCGTGAATCACCCTGTATATATATATATATATATATATATATATATATATATATATATATATATATATATATATATATATATATATATATA
This sequence comes from Cynegetis impunctata, assembly GCA_030704885.1. Taxonomy (NCBI): domain Eukaryota; kingdom Metazoa; phylum Arthropoda; class Insecta; order Coleoptera; family Coccinellidae; genus Cynegetis; species Cynegetis impunctata. The sequence continues at coordinate 116,042 of JARQZK010002268.1, read as the reverse complement.
TGTATTTATTTATTTATTTATTTGAATTGTTGTTGTGTGTGAACTATTTTCAATTTTTTGATAATTATGAGCAATAAAAGGCTTGGTGAATCTCAAAAAACTCGATTTTATTAAAAAGTTAACGTTTCGCCACGACATTCGTGGCTTTTTCAAAACTTTTCAATAATATATAATACTTATATATATATATATATATATATATATATATATATATATATATATATATATATATATATATATATATATATATATATATATATATATATATATATATATATATATATATATATATATGTATGTATATATATATATATATATATATATATATATATATATATATATAAATGTCTTCAAATAGTTTCTAGTTATCGGTTTATTATTGAGAGTACGCTCCTATTACAATAATAAATACATAAATGGCAGTTTAAACTTGAAAGTAATGAAGCTCAGTATGAGATATGAGGTTGATTTCATCTATACAAACAATACTTCAGTAAAATTTTACACGCATATTGAAGACAATAATGCGTGACGTACGTTTCGGTAGAACTTCACATTATTGAGCAGCAGAGCTCAAGCACTAAGGTCTTATTTTCCACGCGAAATGCATCGACTCGAGATGCGATTCTAAAGAATTGAATTATATTTTGAAAATTCACGCTTAAATAGCAAACTGAATCGAAAAGTGAAACATAATTAATTTTATTAAAAAAACATTTGCGAAGTGCATTGTGGTTGAGGAAAAAAGTTGAAACCAACCTAGGAACGTACTCCAACATCAACTAAATCATAAATTTTTAACATCTGTGATGAAAAAAATGAGCGAAGTGCATCGAGGTTGAGAAAAAAGTTGAAACTATCGATGGAACGTACCTCAACATCAATTAATACCTTCGATACCATGCAATAGTATGTATTTAGGGTGGAAATAGATGTATATAACAAATTAAGTGTGAAGAGTAAATTTAAACTAACAATTAGTTAGGGAGGAAATTATATACTGAATTGTCAGGTAGTTTCGTGATCTTGAACAGATTAAGAAGGGTAAAAATTTGAAAGCGGATGTTATTTAGTCTATAACTCCATGCATTGTACAAATATTTTGTTTTTCATCGTCGAAGACATTTAGTTCACTGAACAAATGATGAATTCAACTGACTAAACATAACACACGATATTTAATATTCAGTCAATGAAACCCAGCATATTATGTCTTTTTGTATGCGCACAAAAAAAAAATTTATAATAATAATTAAAATAGTACGAGCAAATGGTAAGAATTCAATAAATCTACCAATAGACAGTGGGGTACCTCAGGGCTCGGTTTTAGGTCTAATTATTCTCTTTCTTCTTTTCATCAACGATATTGTGGACTTGAAAATAAGTGGTAGAATTACTTTGTTTGCTGATGACACCAGTGTAACTTGGAGTAACTCTGATATACAAGCCTTACAGTCAATCATAAGTAATTATTGGATGGCTATTAAGGCCTGGTCTGATTCAAATGGACTTTGTTTCAATACAGATAAAACTGTAGTAATGTCTTACAGAGGAACCCTACAACCTGTTACCCTAAGCAATAAAACAATTCAAACAGTGAACTCAGTGAAGTTTTTAGGTCTTTATATTGATGAGTCGCTCAAATGGTCTACTCATATAGACATATTAACAAAAAATTATCTTCTGCATGTTTCGCCATTAAAACGGTTTCTAGAGAGCTTTCAATTTCTGCTGCGTTGTCGACATACTTTTCTTTATTCGAATCACACCTTCGTTATGGTTTACCATATTGGGGTTCATGCAGCCTCTTCCACTTTGAGTCTGTTTTCAGATTGCAAAAGAGAGCAGTTCGTTATATGTTTGATCTGAGCAGAAGGACACATTGCGAATTCTACTTTAAAAAATTCAAAATTCTAACTCTTCCTTCACTATTCATATTCGAATCCGCCTGTTTGGTTCGCAAACACATTCATAACTTTCCAGAAAGACCAAATCATAGATATCCCACAAGAAATTCAGATACCGATATTTATTTAATAACGCCCACCTCCGTCTTAACAAAAAACTCCATTACCTACAATGCCGGAAAGTTATACAATTATTTACCATTGGAGCTAAGATCCTTGAGTACGTACAGAAAGTTCCGAAGTTCAACTAAGCCTTTTTTTTTGGAGAAACCATTTTACTCAGTGGCAGAATTTTATTCTGTAACTGAATTTCACAATGTTACATAGACCCTTGAGATCCACATTTAGTAGCAACATATATTAATATTTTGTTTTTTTGTAATATACAAAATTTTATATCTGTATAATAAGTTTAGTTGACAAATATGTTGATTCTTAACATATGTTTATACATATTTGACTGATAAATAATTATTATTATTATTATATTATTATTATTATTATTCTTGTTTTGTTCAACGATTGAAAGTGTGTTTTGTTTAATTAGTTATCATTGTTAAATTTTATTTTCAATTTTTTATAGGTATGTGCTTTGTCGACAAAATTTTGTAATTTTATAGGACAATGAAGCTGTTTCTCTCTCTCTCTCTCTATTTGCAACTCTCTGCATTACAGGAATTTCATTTGCTCCATCAAGCTAAAATTCAGTTTATTAAATCACTAGTTAATAATAATAATTCACACATTTATTAAATTTGATAACGCATGACCCACGTTTCGGTGAAACTTCACCTTCTTCAGATGCTAAAGGCAAACTAACTATGTTTCTACGTTATATCGAAAACAAGAAATAAAAAGATGACAAATTATGTAGAAAGGGTGAATAAGAGGATAATTACAAACAGTTATTAGAATAAAAAAAAACAATTCGGAACTGCTAGTCAGGTAGTTCGGTAATTTTGAAAATATTAAGAAGGGGGCTTGAAGTATGATCGATTTGGCTATTCAATAGGAGACCTGAATGTTTGTATTTATTTATCTGTAATGATTATAAAGAATTAAGTTTAATTCCCTTACTTTCATCATTTAATATTTCAAAATCAAACTTGAATGTGTGATTTTCTTGGATTGAATGGTTTGCATAATGCGAATCCGACTTTTGATTAACAAAGCTACGTTTGTGTTCTGAAATTCTAGTTTGAAAACTTCTGAAAGTTCTAACAATGTAAAACTTATCACAATCACCACAATTAATTTTATAAACTCCTGATTTATTATCTTTATGAACCTTGGATTTATTATTTTTTATATGATTTCCTGAATTATTACCGGTATGATAAGCAATGTTAATGTTGTGCTTAGATAAGAGCGATATAAGTTTTCTACTTGAATTCACATCGTTTGGTAAATATTCCACTTTCAAACGCCAATTTTAACATCGAGGAAAATGCAGTTAAACTAATTGCTGTAAATAATAATTATGACCCTATAATAATAGACAATATTATAGATAAAAAGTTGTTCAAAAATGTGATTAGATATGTGTACCCCACTACTAAAAATAATACCAAATATAACAGCCTTACTTTCATCGGAAATTCAAGTAAAAAACTTGAATTTCTCTTATCTAAGCACAACATTAACATTACTTATCGTACCGGTAATAATTCAGGAAATCATAAAAAAAATAATAAATCCAAAGTTCATAAGGATAATAAATCAGGAGTTTATAAAATCAACTGTGGTGATTGTGATAATTTTTACATTAGTAGATTTTTCAGAAGTTTTCAAACACAAACGTAGCTTTGTTAATCAAAAGTCGGATTGACATTATGCAAACCATTCAATCCAAGAAAATCACAAATTCAATTTTGATTTTAAAACATTAAATGCTGAAAGTAAGGAAATTAAACTTAATTTTTTTCTAATCACTACAGACCAATAAATACAAGCATTCCGGTCTCCTATTGAATAGCCAAATCGATCATACTTCAAGCCCCCTTCTCAATCTTTTCAAAATTACCGAACTACCTGACTAGCAGTTCAGAATTGGTTTTTCCTATTATAATAATTATTTGTAACCATCCTTCTATTTACCCCTTCTACACATTCTGTCATCTCTTTATTTCTTGTTTTCGATATAACAGAGAAACATAGTTAGTTTGCCGTTAGCATCGGAAGAAGATGAAGTTCCACCGAAACGTGCGTCATGCGTTATCAAATTTAATGAATGTGTGAATTGTTATTTTTAACCATTGTTTCAATATTAATTTATTTCTTGTTTTCAGTACCTGCCAGTACCCAAAGAGACGTCATCAAAGAAACCATCAAAAAAACCCAAGAGTTCATCGAAGAGATTCGAAAGGACATCGCCCATTCGACTATCGCGATCAAAGCGGCTGTGCCCCTGAAAAAAACCAAAGAAGACCCTCAGAAAGAAATGCTGGATATCGCATTGGACCTGATAACTAAGCAACAGGAGGGAGCAGATTTTACCGAGATTCAGAAGAAATATTTCGAGCTGAAAGCTAAAACTGCTATGCTCCGAGGAAGAGCCAGAGGAAGGAGGTTTAATCCCATACAGAGACATTATTATTATTATTATTATTATTATTATTATTATTATTATTATTATTATTATTATTATTATTATTATTATTATTATTATTATTATTATTATTATTATTATTATTATTATTATTATTATTATTATTATTATTATTATTATTATTATTATATGTTGAGCAAAAATAACCTCATAGACAATTCCGGTGAGTTATTGTCGATGATTTAGTGCATTAATGATTTTTTGTTCTGTGTCTACTACTAAAATTGACAGGACTAGTCTGCACTCTGGTTTCACTAAACCAACTACTCATTCGATCATACATTCTGGTCATACAAGCACTCCCTTCTCAATCTTTTCAAAATTGCCGAACTACCTGACTAGCAGTTCGGAATTGGTTTTTCCTATTCTAATAATCATTTGTAACTATCCTCTTATTTACCCTTTCTTCGTAATTTGTCATCTTTTTATTTCTTGTTTTCGATAAAACAGAGAAACATAGTTAGTTTGCCATTAGCATCTGAAGAAGGTGAAGTTCCAGTGAAACGTGCGTCATGCGTTATCAAATTTAATAAATGTCTGAATTGTTATTATTAACCATTCTTTTAATTTGTTTTTTAATTTACACCATTTATCGGCCCAATCAAAAAAAATTCAGTTCCTTAAAAGAAGGATGAATACAAATGATTAATTACTTCACATGATTCGCAACATTCAAGCAATGAGATCCAACGTTCTATCTTCGCTGCTACATTCGCTGCCAGGATGTAAAAGCGTCAGTGAAACGTGCGTCATGCGTTATCAAATTTAATAAATGTCTGAATTGTTATTATTAACCATTCTTTTAATTTGTTTTTTAATTTACACCATTTATCGGCCCAATCAAAAAAAATTCAGTTCCTTAAAAGAAGGATGAATACAAATGATTAATTACTTCACATGATTCGCAACATTCAAGCAATGAGATCCAACGTTCTATCTTCGCTGCTACATTCGCTGCCAGGATGTAAAAGCGTCAAAAACGTTAAAAAAACTACTATTACATCCTAATTACAATATTCCCTGGTGCAATACCCATGGGATGAATCGAAGATCCATCCCACACCCAATCTCCTCATTTTCGCAATTCCATAACCGCTTTCACCGGTGCGTAACAGGTTATTTTACACATCTATGGTTACCCTGATACGAGCCAACTCCTTGGAGTCCCCGACCGACGCCGGGAACGACGCCGGACCACCGTCGCATTCTGCTGGTCCCAGAAGAGCCGTTATATATACATATATAAAATACGTTATCGGGAAGTTTCCTAGCGCAACGTTATTACTTTTTGATTCTGGGCGTTTTTATTTTGTCACGTAACGACGTGGGTTCGAAAAAGGTTGCTCTGCCTGTCGAGGCGTGTAACCTTAGCGAAATGCTGTAATTGAGGTACGTGGGGACGACGCCGTAAATCACATCCATCAAGTACTAGCTGTAGATGAACGATGGCATCCTTGTTTATCTATGGTAAAATGAAATGAGAGTGATGAATGTTATCGTGAAGAGAGTCCGGTATGCTTTATTATC
>JARQZK010002268.1:15000-105000 GCA_030704885.1 Cynegetis impunctata | reverse complement strand
AAAATACAGTGAGCAAAATATTGATTCACGCTACACTCTCTCCAGGGCTCTAATTCTTGAAAGTGGTGAAAATATTCACCACGTGTCACTCGTTTTGCATTCTTGAGTTCTAGGTGAATTTACTCGAGGTGAAAATGAAATTGCAATTTGGCAACGTCGGAACACAGAGCATTTGTGAAGTAAATCTATCATAACCCTACTTACGTATTTGTTGTTTGTTTTTCCGTCGATTTTACGAAAAAATTTCACCGGAATAAGTACATCTGAGGAAATATAAGTTTTCTCATTTTATTTGTCATCATGACAGTTCAACTTATATAATTGTTTTTTATGAAAGACTAGGCAATGCTATCGTCCTACAAAATATCCTACAAAATAGCACGTAATGTCAACAGAACTTCTTTTCAAATTAATGACTTACCTTGCTGCTTATAGAATGTCAAACGTTGAGCTATAATCTATTAGTACTTTCAATTTTTTCACATTGCTAACATGTAGTTGCACTAAATCTTTGATATTTAGCTTGACTTATATTGAAGATCACAATGAAACGTCCGGCTAAAGTTCCATCTTTCAAGACGGTAGGGGGCGGCACGAGGTAAGCACATAGCGAACAGCATTATTTAGAAGTAATAATTGTTAATCTGAAAATAAGAACGATATCATGAAGTACTTAATATAGTAGATAAAAAAAGGGTTCTTAAATATGAATATTCCATGCGTTGATATTCAGATTCCTGTACAGTAAAATAATTCGTAATTATTATAAGTATGCAAATAAAATAGAATACAAAAATCTCCATATTATAAAAGAAAAATAATGCTTGAACTGAACCAAGCTTCTTAGTCGAGTACTTAGCGCATGCTAGCAAGTATTTGGGAGGTCTCGGGTTCAAACCCCGGGGCCGACTGGTCTGCCATGAGTTTTTTTCAGAGGTTTTCTCATGGTAATGTAAGTCACTTCTTGCAAACTTATAAGGCGAATGATGGGCCAGTATTAATCGCCTGAACCCTACCCACACATCCTATGTTCCACAAATATCCCGTCTCACCTATCCTTAATGCACTTGTACATACAAGTGTATCCTCTGATCTGGCTGAAGGAGTTAATCCCAAACTCAAGCTGCCCGCCTCCCTGACACATACTTCAGGGAGGAATGAAACACGTGTATTTTTTTAAAACTGAACATTTCATTGTATTCACTCCGACCGAGAAGAGCTACCTGAAGATGGCAAATGTGATTTTGCCAAAACGTCGAGCAGACTTCAACGAAGATGAAGCCCATATGTGCTACTATGAAATTTTATAATTTTATAGGTATATATATATATATATATATATATATATATATATATATATATATATATATATATATATATATATATATATATATATATATACAGGGTTGCGACAAAGTATCGAACCAAGTAAATATCTTTCGAACGAAAAGGAGAATATTTATGAAATTTTGCAGGTGAGTCCAATGGCGCACCGGAAATAGACCTTAGGTCGCTTATTTTAAATGGGATACCCTATATATTATTAAATTTTTGGATTCTACTTAAGATTCTAGACAGATTCTATGCATCATGTCCTATACCTAAGTCTAAGCGTTTTTGACATATTTAGGTTTTTATATCAAAAACGACGATTGCAAGCCCTAATATAATTATCAATTGTTCCTATAAGGAAGCCTTTTTTACTTACTTTGGGTTAGACTCCTTGTTGAAAAGGACCCACTCTAATAGATTTTGAAGTATATTTGGATAACTAGTTATACAGGGTGTGCAAAAAATAAGATCTAAAATGAGATTGAGAAAACTGACAAAAATCAATTTTTTCAAATGGAAACCCCCCATATTCTCTATTTTCTAGTATTAAGAATTTAAAAAGAAGGTAACTTTGTATGAGGTTATCTTCACCTAAAATTTGAAGTTTTCGAAATATTGCCAATTTGATATTTTTATATGGCAATTATGCATTCAATCGTTAAACAATTAGATCTAGGATAGCGACGATCGTATTTGAATTTCAAATCATCGTTATACTCGTTTATTACTTACTACATATGCATACACACAACATCAATTTGTTTATCTGAACGTTTTTTTACGGTAATGTAAAAAACTCAAAAGAAGTTGAATTGATTTTTGTCAGTTTTCTCAATCTCATTTTAGATCTTATTTTTTGCACACCCTGTATGACTAGTTATCCAAATATTATACAAAATCTAATAAAGTAGGTCCTTTTCAACAAGGAATCTAACCCAAAGTAAATAAAAAAGGCTAACTTATAGGTACAACTGATAATTATATTAGGGCTTGCAATCGTCGTTTTTGACATAAAAACCTAAATATGTCAAAAACGCTTAGACTTAGGTATATGACATGATGCATAGAATCTGCCTAAAATGTTAAGTAAAATCCAAAAATGTAATAATATATAGGGTATCCCATTCAAAATAAGCGACTTAGGGTCTATTTCCGGTACAACCGTAAGTATATTATCAACAAAAAATCATACATCAGATGCATTTTGCGCCATTGGACTTACCTGCAAAATTTCATAAATATTCTCCTTTTCGTTCGAAAGATATTTACTTGGTTCCATACTTTATCGTAACCCTGTATATATATATATATATATATATATATATATATATATATTATATATATATATATATATATATATATATTATATATATAACAATAATAATAGAATCAATTGTTTCCCCATTCATTCAAGATCGCCAAACTTCTTCGCAATCTGAGATAGCGAGATAATATTCTAGACCAATTTGATGATTTGATTCGTCATCAAAAATTTTTTTAACCAAGAATTCAATAACGCATTAGATATCTATTAGGTATTTTCAAAATTTCAACGATTTCCAACTCTCGAAATTCTGGTATTATAGTTATAGGTAAAAGAAAAAGCAGAAGAAAAATTCGACATAGATAAAACTAAACAGTTTCATCTATGTGGAATTCTTCTTCTATTTCTTTTTTTTCCCAAATTAGAGATGATTAGTAGGAACACATTTATGGTTTCTAATTTAGCAATTGCATAAGTCATTAATTAATATTTTAAATTTTTGAAACAAGTGTTATTATTGTTGTAAGTATAGTTATATCTATGTAGAATTGTTCTTATTTTTCTTATAGTCCTTAAATTAGAGATAAGTAGCATATGAGGATTATATTTATGATATGAATGAAGTAGAAAACTATAATTCTAATTTACTAATTGAATAAGTAATTCACTGGTATGTAAATTTTTAAAAAAGATGTAATATTGTTGTAGTTATACTTTTATCTGTAGAGAATTCTTATTTTATTCTTCTCCGTAAATTGCAGATAATAATTTGGACTATTTGTTTCTTGGTTATTTAAATTTTTTTTTTAATTGTTTTCATTATTGATGGCATTATTATTATTGTTGTTATCTATGAAATTATTTTGTTGCAATTTTGCTTCCTATAAGTCACATGTACAAAGGGAATTTTTGAAATAAAAACAAGAAAAACGGTGTCATGGGACACCAGGTAGAAACGAAGTTCCTTCGAATAATATAGAAGGACCACTAAGGTGGGGCTAAGAGCTCTTACGAGATTGTAAATAAAAAAATGAAAAAGCCAGGAGTCACCTCTGGGATTCGAACCCAGAAAAACGGCACACCATGGTTCAGTACTTAGACCACTCGGTCGTCGACGAAATATAAAAGTTAGACATAGATAGACGAACTAGAGTGTATATAACGAGAGGATAACGTACCGCCACGCAATATAATTGAATATAAGCCTACAATACGTAGTCATTATTTTATGAAACATATTTGTAAAGCTTTATCTTTTCATTATGCCATATCTGATTCCTATCTTAATCTGTTCTTTTATGCATATAACTTATAGGCATCTGAAAATAAGAATGTGACCAGTCGTAGAACTATAAATATTGACATAGGAATATTTATGTTGTATTTGTTGTGTGTTTATTTGTGTTTTTGAAATATAATTTTACCATAAATATAAACACTTTTCAGGCTTCTTTAGTGAACAGGTGTGTTACTGTGTATGTATTCTCATTGTCAATATCTTAATTCTCTGATTGACTCGTTCAATATGTACTCTAGCAGCTGCTATTTTGGCATTCAACAATGCTTCTTCTGTAGTCAACTGCTTTTTGTCTTTCAGAAATGGTTACCTGATCAACTTTATTTTGAACTGTTGACAAATATCATCTATCAAGAAACCATTGTCCACCATAATAGCATCATGTGAGCTTTCTAACTTTGAAATTAACTCACTTTGTTGGAATATCGTTTTATCAGATGCTCTTCCCCCATATGGTTCACTAATATAAGTAATTAAACCTCCAGGAGAAACACCTGTCATGAATTTCACTGTGTTATCAGATTTATACTGAGAGTAAAACCTGATCCTGCAGCAAAGGCACTTTGGTTTCTGTATAAAAATTTCTGTATAGTCTAAGATGATTTGAGTATTATGAAAACTTTCAAAAAATTTTGTCATGTTTTCCTATATTTCAGAATATTTTGGGAATCTTATGACACAACTAAGAACTCTACTCATAATGGGTAGCATTTCATAAATATATTTTTGGCATAATTCTTGTGAGATGCCAAATAAAAGAGATAATGTCACATATGTAAGGTCACATTTCAATTTTGTCAATACTAAAACAATACGCTGTTTGATTTTTAATCTATGAGAACGTTCATCACTCTAAGCAGATTGTACTGTTTTTACTATTGTATCTAATAGTTTTATATTATTGAGACCAGTGAAACTGTTTAGAGCACTATCTGTAGTTATCAGATCACACAAAGTAGAGACTTTAGGAGTATTCCTTTTTCCCTTCTACACAAACACGATATTTATCACCAGCTGGAGGAAAAGCATGGAAATTCACATTTGAACATTTCTTTTCCCAGGAAGAACACTGAGGAACTGAACAATAACGATTCAAATGACTCATAGCTTCCAAAATGATTGCAAATAATAGATATTTGTAAAAAATCACACAAAAACAAACACAAAACAAAGGAAAACGTAAGAACTATGTCAAGATTTTTAGTTATTCTGATTGTCACCAGGCGGCGTAGCGCTTATTTTGATTCGCCTATACACAATTATTTCGATGTTTCACATCTGACGTTTTCGAGTTGCTTGTACATGAATTAATGAGTACATTTAATGCATTGTCGATTGGCATGATATCAGAAAGAGAAAGGATGAGAGAACGGAAAAAAAGAGGGAGAAAGAGAAAGGTATACAATATTTGCTGGTGTTAACTAAAAGCGTGACTTTCGTCAGTCTCTTTCCGTCACACTTTTAGTCTCGCATATTTTTCAGTTTGGTCCCGCAGCGAAAACCCTATCTCCTCCCAGCCTGCCGTGGGGAACTCCGTTCCAATGATTATCATTTTTATTATCAATAAATATATTCAAGATGAAAATCAAGTACGATTTCAATATCGCCCCCTTAGTGCAACAACTAGATAACTCGAATTTTATGCATTTTGGGTTATCCAGTTAAAGCTGACCTATTTTTCATGCTCTTGTCAATGCAACATCTAGATATCTAGTACGAGCAACCAACCTCGTTTAAATAGTTGCCAGAAATAGATAACTCCGAAAATGCACATTCTATAACAAGACATCTTGAGCTATCTAGTTGTAGCACTGGCATTATTGAGTTACAGAGTTACTCTCCGGCAGCTTCTTGGTCTCTATGAGATATCTAGTTGTGTGCTTGAAACAACAGGCGGATTTCTGTGCTACTGAATTGGTTTTACAGTGTTTTTCAAACGGCGTCAATGCAAAAATGATGTCAAGGGGTAAGAAGATTTTGGAAATTCTGCGTAGTCAATCACAAAATTTTGTATCTTTGTATCAAAGTCAACTACCTCTTAAAAAAGAAAAATACGACGACCTAATGTCTCTTTTCAAAATGAAACCTCCGGCACTCCCTAGCTTATATGAAGCATTTTATCAGTCTCCCATTCCAAGGAGACCAAAGTAAAAGGCTTCATAACATAGAATCTTCCGAAAGTGATGTCACTGATATTGATATTTAAGTCGTGTTAAGTGTTGAAATATTTTGTGTTTTAGTTGAACCATTCTTGTTCATTTTTCATTCCAAATAAAGTTGTATTTAATAAGTGATTTGCTTTTAATTGCTAGTGGTTATAAATAGATAACTTCACTTTTTTTTAAATAGATTTTGAGCAACAACTAAATATATCAAGTTTTTTATCAAATTCTGCGAATATATAAAACCTGATTGTCTATAAAATTGACTATACATAATTTCATATGCAACATATCTCTTTAAACATCAAATATATTTGACTGCTTAACGGTTGTATTTTTTTAAAGTTTTGAAACTTCAAAATCGATTTTCTCGAAACTATAAATTTCAAGTTATCTAGTTGTTGCACTAAGGGGGCGATATATTATTTGCATAAGTACTTCCCTGGTTTTCTATATTTTTGGAAAATATGAGAACCGTATAAGCCAATACGCCAATGTCGATATGTAATTCTAATGATTTCCATTCAAGCCAGACTCTTTCTGCTTCGAAGTGTGGAAGATCCGGCGCAATAATCCGATCTTGAGAGCAGATCAGAGTAGATACGGACGGGACGCTATCAATTTTTATAAGTCCAACTTTTTGCTTCTTCCTGTATAAAACGGCCGTAAATTGTGGGCTTAGCTATTGACAGACGGAGAGAGCCTTCTTATCCGATAAAATATCCACTGACAGACGTGGAATACCTTATAACTCATAGTGTTCCTATAAGAACGCATCCTTCTTACGGATCTGTTGTGTGACAATTCGATAGTTTTTTGTTGGAAGAATATCTCCAACATTTATCCCTCGACTATTAAATTCGTCTAAGCTCTTTCTTGGAAATTTTTTATTCACCTCAGTTTATATACTATCACACACACATATAGATATTTATATATATATATATATATATATATATATATATATATTTCTATATATATATATATATATATAAATATATATATATATATATATATATATATAAAAATATATATATATATATATATATATATATATATATATATATATATATATATATATATATATATATATATATATATATATATATATATATATATATATATATATGTATATATACATATTTATTCGAATTGTTGTTGCCTGTGAACTATTTTTAATCTCTTGATAATTATTAGCAATAACAGGCTTGTTGAATCTTAAAAAACTCGATTTTATTAAAAAGTTGACGTTTCGCCACGACATTCGTGGCTTTATCAAAACTTTTGAAAAAATTGAAATTTCTTTGACATTTATTGATTTGAAAAAATTTGAATAGAAAAAGACTACTATGTTTCACTAAAATTTTTCGGCTGTGGCCGTTCTTTGTTATTTATTACGTGCTATTCAGTCCAATATTAACATTCAAATCTGTTATTATTAGATGGTAAGGGAAACCACAGAAACCTTTACCCACGTAATGTTCGAAATAGGTTCAAATTATTTTAATTTTGAAGAGTCAAAGAATAGGGTACTATTTATCTTTTTTTCAAAAATTTCTCATTGCGGCTGTGGCCGTCTTCAGTTATTAATTACGTGCTTTTTAGTCCAATATCAACAGACAGGTCTGTTGATATTAGATGGGAAGGGAACCAAAGAAAACTTCACCCACGTAATGTACAAAATAGATTTGAAATATTTGATTGTTGTCTTTGAAAAGACATTACTTGTAATTTTGAAGATCACATGTTCTAAACTATACTACTATATATAAAAAATTGAAAATTCTAAATTTTTAGATTTTGTCTAAGAAGATGAGTTGTTATGGTTAGAGTTTTTTTGTTGAATTATTTTGTTTTGATTTATGTTGTTTCTTAGAAAAATTGAAGAATTAAATCTGCGTATATTGAACTCAAATGTTTGATATCTGTTCTATCATTTACGACTTCATTTAAATTTTTTTGAATATGTAACATTTCTAAAATTTCTCTGCGTTTTTGATCTTTTTCTATTTCTAAAATGTTTGTGCTATTAAAGTTGAAAGTATGATTCTCATTGTTTTTATGTTTTATTAGTGCTGTGGTTTGTGTTCTGGTATATTTGTGTGCTTTTAATCTTTCTTCTAAATTTTGAAATGTTTGTCCTATATATGATTCATTACAATTATTACAGGGTATACTATAAACAACATGCGATTTTTGCAGAAGAGGTGTTTTATATATATATATATATATATATATATATATATATATATATATATATATATATATATATATATATATATATATATATATATATATATATATATATATATATAAATATTATGTTTTCGTGAGTCTATTTACAATAATACAAAATTGCATTGTTGTACCTACTCCTGAGAATTGGGTAACCATCCGAAACATGATAATATAGCCATGAAATCCATCACTTTTTAAATTCTTATTGAGTTAAATCTTAGGATTATTAATTCTGTAAGGTTCAGACGATAGTGTCAAACTGTCGAAAAATATTATTATCATTATTTTTTCTTTATGAATATGTATATCTATATATATATATATATATATATATATATATATATATATATATATATATATATTAATATACATACAAAAAAAATTAAAACAAGAGATTCATAAATATTCAGATTATTACATTTTTGCGAAGAACCATTTCTTCTAACGAGGTATTATATAAAACCTCATCAATAGAGAGGAATATTGGAAGATCACATCCTAAGTAGGGTCGTTATATATAACCTAATAATAAGACTTATCGATATGGCAGATCACCGTTGAATATTACCATAAACGTCATTATGAAGGAAACAGACCACCCCTTTTCAATATCGGAGAATTTATAATGTCGTAAAATAATGAGTAAAAATAAAGCCGTAAAACGATAATTAATAAGAACTATTAATTATCGAACCAAGGGGGAAATATTGCAGTAAAACCGTTTCAGAGAACTTCATAAAAAATATCTAAAGGGGGGCTCTGGCGAGCAGGTCAACTCCAGAATTGCATGATATATATTTGTATATATATATATATATATATATATATATATATATATATATATATATATATATATATATATATATATATATATATATATATATTACTTATGCCTTATCTGAATATATAAACATAATTTTTTTCTCAAATTAGATAATTAAAAATGTATATTTTGCTTTCAAACAAGTGATAAAAAATTGAATTACTTATGCTCTTTGCACCAATATTCCTGCTAGTCAAAGTTACAAAAAAACTTGGTTAAGGTCAGTCTGTTACAGCCATAGACAGAGCTTGAGAGTTTAGTTTTTCATCAGCTGACAGGTGTAGCTTCTAAAAATAAATATTGAGGCTTACTGGTAACATTTTACTAAGAAATAGCATGTCACTGAATCTCCAGAGCATAAGTCTATCAGTTATTTTGATAGGATTCCTGGATCAAGTGAAAATCATAAGAATACGCTATATTCGAAATGAAAACATTCTCCTGATTGGATAATGGAACCAAATAATAGTGTTGGTATGTATTTATTTTATTTACTCACTCATTTTCAGAATATTCATCATAAGTATCATGATTACTATATATATATATATATATATATATATATATATATATATATATATATATATATATATATATATATATGAATCCACGAACCCCGATACGTGTTACTTCCACTTCAGCCCCCGCCGAAGGGCACCGATGCGCTATTTATAGGCACACGGCACCGGCACACCCCGCGCCCGCCGACCGCTGCCAATCGCGATGAAACTTAACCGGCAGCCGCTATGCCTCTGCTTTTTAAATCTCTGATATCTTCTTAGATATCCATTTCAATGGAATGCAGTTAGGGGCACTTCTGATCTACATGAAATGTACAGCGTAAGTAATGTATTTAATTAGATAAGTAATAATACTGTAGAATAAATTTTTGAATAACAAGAAATTTTTTTCTATATGTAATAGGTAAAACGGTTCCTGTGGGTTATTCCTAGGAGATAAATATATACCATCGCGGACTTTTTATCGATATTTTTAAGATATACAATTCCGTAGTACTTTAATTCGATCTATCTCTAAGCTTTAGCTAGCGTTTGCGATTTCAGCGCACAAAAATATATTTTTCGGCTTTTCTGTACTATAATATGTATTTATTATACATAGAAACCTTCCTCTTGAATCACTTTATCTATTGCTGAGAACTGCGTTAAAATCCGTTGAGTTGTTCGAAAGATCTAAGCGAACAGACAGCGAAAACGACTTCTAGAGCAAGATCCCAGAGCAGCCAGACGTTACTTATTTTCTCAGCAATAATATTTGTGGAATGAAGTAGTGCTCGTATGTAATATCAGTGTATGGATACCTGCTACCTTGTGCCGGCTGCCAATTTCCAGGTATCAGGTGCTAAACATGGAAAAAACTAAACTCACTTTTCTTATTTTCTCAGTTTTTATATATTATACTCAAGGCACTATTTCAATACCTAATGCTAGCAGCCAGACCGATAGTATGGGCCAAAAATCCCGCCAGACACAAATGAAGTGTCCCTATGAGTATGACAGTATGAGCGAAATGTCATGATTTGCTCATTTAAGCGGCGATAATGATTATCTCTGCGCGTCTATATCCCTTCTATACTTACTGTCATGACACTTCGCTCATACTGTCATACTCATAAGGACACTTTATATTGTCTGGAAGGATGTTTGGCCCATACGATCGGTCTAGCATAAGGTATTGAAATAGTTACCTGTGTAACATATATAAAAATCAAGACTGAGAAAATAAGAAGAGTGAGTTTTTTCCACCTTTAGCACCTGATACCTGGAAATTGGCCGTAGGCACAAGGTAGCACGTATCCATACAATGAAAGTACATAAGAACACTACTTCATCCCATATACAGGGTGTTTCTAAATTAATGCGAAAGATTTCAATGGCAGATTCTTCAGCAAAAATTGAGGGGGGTCTTTCATATAACTTTTTGTTCAACACCCTTTTCCCTCCAAGTTAAAGCCCCTTGAAATTAGGTGAAAAAAATTGTTTTTATTCAATACATCCACTTTGGAAAAATTTGGAAGAATGAAATTGGGCAGATAACTGCTGCTAATAAAATGGCAGTTTTTGAGTGTTTTTGTTACCCTTAAATGTAATCACAAGGGGCTGAAAAAAACAACCCCTAAAATATTTTGCATCAGAACTTTTCAATGCGCCTATATTTTCCTTTTTAAAAAATATATTCGAAAAGACAGACTCGATCTGCAACTTTTTTATATCTTGACTTTTCATCATAAAGTTGTTAGTTTGATCACAAAAAAATAAAATAGTGCTCAGACTATCTTCCCATAAATTCACAGAGGTTATCATTTATTGAAAAAAAACAAGTAAGCTGCTGTCAAATGTCAAATAATTTGTTAATTGTTATTAGTAGTACAATTATTGTTCAATCTGCTCTAATTTGCAATATTCTTCAACTAAATAAAAAAATGCCGTTCTTTCAATAAAGTTTCATTTAGTTGTGAAAAATGTTTGAAGTCATAATAAAACTGTCTAGAAATTAGAAAAAATCAGGACAATAAAACTATTTGTCATATGACTTTATTTGACAGCAGCTTACTTGTTTTTTTTAAATAAATGATAAACTCTCTGTGAATTTATGGGAAGAGTCTGAGCACTATTTTATTTTTTTGTGATCAAACTAACAACTTTATGATGAAAAGTCACGATATAAAAAAGTTGCAAATTGAGTCTGTCTTTTCAAATATATTTTTTAAATGGAAAAGTATAAGCGCATTAAAAAGTTCTGATGCAAAATATTATCGGGGTTGTTTTTTTCAGTCCCTTGTACTAACATTTTAGTGTAACAAAAACACTCAAAAACTGCCATTTTATTAGCAGCAATTATCTGCCAAATTTCATTCCTCTAGTTCTTTCCTAAGTGGATGTATTGAATAAAAACAATTTTTTTTCACCTAATTTCAAAGAACTGTAGCTTGGAGGGAAAAGGGTGTTGAACAAAAAGTTATATGAAAGACCCCCCTTAATTTTTGCTGTAGAATCACCCATTGAAATCTTTCGCATCAATTCAGAAACACCCTGTATATTATTGCTGAGAAAATAAGTAACGTCTGGCGGTTCTGGGATCTTGGACTATTCATTTTATACTATGTTAAGATAACAAATTTGATATTATCATTGTCGTAAATTTTCAGATTGAATTGAAAAAAAAACATAACGATCTGTTAAAAGTCTTGCATGTTATTCGAGGTGCACAATCGTTAAAATATAGAACGATTCTTGGCCAATGATTGACTGCACAGTTTTTAATAGTATATAGTTTTTTTCATTATTTCCTCACATTAAATTTTCTGAAGTTTTCAACTAATGAATTCAAACCATTACCAATGCAATAGTGCGAAAATTAGCAGTTGCACCTAATGTCTCTGTTTCCTTTTATGTGAGGTCTATTCTACCAAGTCGGTGAATACTGCTCGACGTCTCTGCGGGGCGCTCATACTTAGTATTTTATTATACTCATAAGCGGTAGTTAAAACTTCCAAATTATCAGTTTACTACTTTTTTATGTAGAACATTGATTTTAAAACTTCGCTTCGTGAAGCCCCTGCGTATCGAATAATTGTATCGAAGGATCGGTAATGCCCTGTGGTTAATTCTAAATTGAACCGTAAATCACTGGTAATGAAGACTATTTTGATCAATTTGATTAAATGGAAAATTCTGAACCTAATTTAAAGTTTGAAATTTTGAATAGCATGATACGAGATCTGCATTTTTATGATGCAGAAAAATCATTCTTTGACGCTCAGCACAATGGTTTCGTCAACAACGTGATAATCATCCGGTATTGGGCAACTTTATCATTGCGTACCAAATGATGATGTTGATTTGAATGATGAAAACAGTTAATCGGGAAAAAATTTGGTTCAGTGACACATATTGATACTTTTAAATTGAAATATGCCAATGAGAACATGTTGGTGACAAAAATTTATTTAATCACCTCTTGTTAGCAACAAGAATTGTAAAAAATTGTTGGAAACCGTGTTTCCGTTTTTGGCGGTAAACATCAAAAGAATACACTAGTTGCAGATATTTTTTCGCTCTTGGAGTACGCTTTCAGTTGGGAACATTTGTTCGAAACAGAAACATGTCGAACTAATTAACGAATACGTTAATTGATTTAAATCACTTACAAGATGTACTGTGGGACGTAACTGATGAAAATTATAAAAATAGAACTTGAAATACAAAAAAATTAAAAATATAACGCCACAGGTTTTCATAGAGAAAGTGAAAAATGACAATAAGTCTGGTCATCTCTTCTCAAAGTATTTAATAGTTCAATTCTTCCATGTACTTTTCTTCCTTTGAGGCAAGATATTAAATACTGCGGCTGCTTGCATTATATCATCATCGTTCGGAGACACTCCCGATGGTGGAGACAGCTTGGCAACTAAAATGTTCAAAGTATAAACTTTGAAATAAAAACACTTGGCTTATGTTTCACAATATAAAAAAAAATATTTAGATACTGTATTTAGCAGTAACGAAAAGTCGACATGTTTCGAGTTATGAACTCATTATCATGACTGACTACAGGAGAGTATTGCATCGTAATTTATAAAACAGACAAAAGCAAAGGTGATACCTGAAAATCAATTTGTTCGTTTACAAGGGGTAAATTTCGAGAATTTCAAGAAGGTCAAGGCTTTTTCCTTTGTTGCCTGAATGTAACAATTTGATTTCGTTGAAATCCAGGAAGTGATTGAATTTTATACAATGTTCAGAGAAGACAGTGGTATTTTTGTTTTAAAAAATTGACTTTTTATGTTCTTCAACACGAATATTTATATTCCCTCCTGTCTGTCCAATATAGAAATCAGGACATTCGTCGCAAAATATTTTGTAAATACCACTGTTTTCTCCGATGTTAGATTTATCTTTATTATTGACCAAGAATGACTTCAAGTTTCTTTTATTTGTACAAATTGTTTTAACCTTATTTTTCGATAGTCTGTTACAAATTTTGCTACTCAAATTAGGCACATAATTTATTGGGAAGTATTTTTGTTCTTCATTAATAGTTTGCGTGGGGTATATTGAATGCAACAAATACTTTATTCGTTTTTTCCCAATGAGCTTGTCGATAAGAGTTTCATTGTAACCGTTATTGATGGCTAATAATTTAATTGTATTAACTTCATTTTGAAAATTCGTTTCCGATAATGGAATCGTGAACAACCTATGTATGAACGAATGAAAAGCACTGAGTTTTATTTTAATGTATTGGTTACTGTCGCTGTGAATTAAAGTATCTGTGAAGGTTGGTTTTCTATAAATGTTGAAAGTAAGAGAATTCAAATTCCTAGCAATCTGAACGTCTAAGAAATTGAAGGTACGGTTTTCGTTTTCTACTTCTTTTGTAAATTGAATCGAGTTGTAGAAAGTATTTATATATTTAAAGAAATTATCGAACTGCCTATCTGTACCGGTCCAAATACAAAAAGTATCATCTACATAACGCCTCCATAATGAAACGTTAGTAATCAAATTATTATCAGCATTGAAAATTTTTTCTCCTGAGTTATTCATGAAAATTTCACTCAACAATCAGTTACTAAAATGTTCATCAAATTGTTGACAACTCGGTGTGGACACAATGGAATAAATGATATCTTGAATAGGATTGGTTTTGGTACGAATATATAGTATAAAAATAAATATTATTAAGACCACCGAAGGCGCAATTTTGTAGCAATTGATTTGTTTTAGTTCGAATTGGTTGGTAGGGGGGGGTAGACCTTCCGGGGGAGGATAGAAATTTTGTTTACACGATAAAGGGCGCAATTTTGAAGCAATAAGGCTGAAAGTTGTAAAAAGGTAGTTTCGTATGATATTAAGAACGGGATTGGTTTTGGGTCGAATTGGTTGGGGGGTTGAACCCCTGAGGAAAAATAAATCCACAGAAGGCAAAATTTTGTAGCAATAGGGTTGAATGTTTGAATCTAGGTATTTTTTATGCTATCTTGAATGTGATTGGTTTTGGTTCGAATTAGTTGGGGGGTTGACCACCTGAGGGAAGAAATAAATCTTGTTTACACGATAAACGGCGCAATTTTGGAGTATTAGAGTTGACAGTTTTTAAGTATGTATTTTCGAAAGATATCTTGAATGGGATTGGTTTTGGTTCAAATTGGTTGGGGTGTTGACCACCTGAGGGAAGAAATAAATCTTGTTTACACGATAAACGGCGCAATTTTGTAGCAAAAGGGTTGAGAGTTTGTATCTAGGTAGCTTTGTATGATATCTTGAATAGGATTGGTTTTGGTACGAATTGTTCGGGGGGTTGACCCCACGTGGGAAAATAAATATTATTAAGACCACCGAAGGCGCAATTTTGTAGCAATTGATTTGTTTTAGTTCGAATTGGTTGGGGGTTTGACCTTCCAGGGGAGGATATTAATTTTGTTTACACGATAAAGGGCGCAATTTTGAAGCAATAAGGCTGAAAGTTGTAAAAAAGTAGTTTTGTATGATATCTAGAACGGGAATTGTTTTGGGTCGAATTGGTTGGGGGGGTTGAACCCTTGGGGGAAAATAAATCTTGTTTACACCACAGAAGGCAAAATTTTGTAGCAATAGGGTTGAATGTTTGAATCTAGGTATTTTTTTATGCTATATTGAATGTGATTGGTTTTGGTTCGAATTAGTTGGGAGGTTGATTCCCCGCGGGAGGAAATAAATCTCGTTTACACGATAAAGGTCGCAATTTTGGAGTATTAGAGTTGACAGTTTGTAAGTATCTATTTTCGAAAGATATCTTGAATGGGATTGGTTTTGGTTCAAATTGGTTGGGGGGTTGACCACCTGAGGGAAGAAATAAATCATGTTTACATGATAAAGGGCGTAATTCAGGAGCAATAGGATTGAAAGTTTGTGAGTAGGTAGTTTCGTATGATATATTGCATGGGATTGGTTTTGTTACGTATTGCTTGGGGGGTTGACTCACCAGGAGAGGAAATAAATCTTGTTTACACGATATAAGGCGCAATTTTGTGACCAAAGGGTTGAAACTTTGTATGTAGGTAGTTCTGTATGATATCTTGAAACGTATTTATTTCGATATAAATTTGTAGAGGGGTTGACCTCCCGGTTGACCCCACGTTTTGAAAACCTGCTTTTCTAATGCAGCTCGCTGCGATAGAGTTTTTTTTCGTTAAATTGTCAAGTTAACTTCGACAAAAAAGTCTTTCTCCTGTAATTGCAGGTGAAAAAACTTTCAAGTACCTATGTCATCATATTTAGTACTATTCCCTGAATAGGTTCATAATATCCTATTTCCAAACGTAGTGAAATTATTTAAAAAAACCTGAAACAGTTCACAGAATAAAGTGAATACCGCACGCCAGTGGCGTAGATTGCTTCTTGTGATTGGGGGGGGGATATGACTTTGTGTAAAATTCCATAAGTTTTTCGTCTAAAGTTTTATTTTTTGATAAAAGTAATCTTTCATGTAGTACAAAATGAGAAGAAAAAAAAATTTTAGGCTTAACATCGCCTTGACGAATCAAATATTTCTTCCACACTTTCAACTAACGAGAACAACAGGTGTGGCAGTAAAAAAAATTCTGATGAAACTTGTAAGCTTTGATGAATTTATCAGCTGCTTTGTCAACTTCATATAAATTATGCTTGAAAAACACCGAAAATCTTTTTAATATATTTAATCTAGTCAAGGAGGCCTCGGTAGCCCAGCGGTGACGTGTATCCCTTGTAAACAGAGGATTGTGGATTCGAGTCCCACCTTGCTCTTGAGTGTAGTGTATGTCCGGAATTTAGTGGTCGGAACCGGCGTTAAACTGTAGGTCCCTGTAGTTAATAAAAATAGTCTAGTCAACAAGTGCTTTTTTGTTCAAGTTTTTGAAGCAGTTTCGGAAAAATAAAAGCAAAGTGTTATTCGATTTGGAGTAGCATGTAGATGTTTTTTGAGAAAATGGAAAATTCGTAAGCGAAAGTTGTGAAAGTTATAAACAATGTACCTACTGAAAAAAAGGGTTTTTTGCCAATATGTCAAAAAATAGTTGAGATATTTGAAATTTGATGAAATATACAAAAAGAAGAAGAAATTTCGCGAAAGAAAAACTCAACTACCGGAACTGTAGAATCAATATACTTAATTTTCTCAGAGAGGTAAAGATGCGGCTGAAAAGGGGTAACATCGTTTGGTCAAGTCACGCCCATGTAGGACACTTCAAAAATAAACATTATTTAACCATATAAAATATGAAAAGTTACTGAATCGGTGAATGAACAATAATCCGGCGATATAGAAATTTTTCTATTAGTTATGCAATAGTTAATTGTCAATTTTTTGGTGCTTGAACCTGAAAATTGTGATAAATGTTCAAGTCCAGATCTGAGATTTTTTCGTTCTTGGAGCTATTAAAGTAATTCCCTGTTGAAAAAATAAAAAATTTTAATAACTCTGTTTTTTATTAACAATTTACGTAGTTTTGCAAAATCAAAATAAAAAATTAAATTTTTTTAATGAATTCAATGGTCCGTTTTTTATTATCGGAAGCTACATGGAAATGGTTGTTTTCAATATTCATCTCCTATTGTTCAAAAAATTGTTATAAATAAATGCGTTGTTCATAAGAGAATCAGGAAAAAAAGTTATGATTAGAGTGTTTAATTTTGCAACTAAGTAAATTGTAAGTGAAAAACTAAACAATTGAATTTTTTAACGGAGATCTATTCTGAGGTCTTTGGAAACTAGCTCCAAGAAAAGAAAAAACATATCAGATTTATAGTTCAACAGTTAACACACTCGCAATGTTCTTGTTCAAGTAGCAAAAAATTATTGCATAACTAATGCGCGAAATATAGCGATAAAAATTTGTTGTCACTGGATTATTGTTCATTTACCTATCCAGTAAGAAACTGAAGTTTTTCATTCCTTAATTTTCATATTTAATATAGTTAAATAATGTTTATTGTTGAAGTGTCCCAAATGAGCGTGACTTTCGCAAGACAGATTACCTGTTTTCGGGAGTATTTTTATCCCTCAGAGAAAATTATAAATATTTATCCTACAGTTCCGAAGGTTGAAAATTTCTTACCTCCTGCTCCTCTTTTTGTATCTTTATTTAGATATCAAAATATCTATTAGTTTTTAAGATATTTGAAAAAACAAACTCTTCTCTTTTTCTTTCAGTAAATTGTTTATCAGATTTTCAATTTTCCCGAACGGAACTTAATCTTTTTCAAAAACTATCTACATGAGATTTGCTCATATTCTTTCGAGACTGATGAAAAAAGTTGAACACAAAAGCACTTGTAAAGTAGA
This sequence comes from Cynegetis impunctata, assembly GCA_030704885.1. Lineage (NCBI taxonomy): Eukaryota > Metazoa > Arthropoda > Insecta > Coleoptera > Coccinellidae > Cynegetis > Cynegetis impunctata. The sequence goes on along the minus strand of JARQZK010002268.1, from coordinate 86,557 downwards.
CTATATTCTCATGATTAGTAAATCTTTCTCCAAGATTCATGATGTAGAAGTCCAGCCATCGCAAGAAAATTTTGACTAACTCGACAATATTTATTAACTTCAAAATATTATGGAGTAATTAAATTGACAATCAAATCCAAAATTTAGTCCTATTTTTCAAAGAGCTCATATTTTGATACCTACTCTACATTAAAAAATATTCGAAATATTAAATACTTACGATTGGAAATCCTCTATGAGCAGAAGTCACGCTCCTCGAATGTAAACAGGAATTTAATCGGTCACTAGGACCAAAAAACGAGTTTGAAAGAGCTCAAATCGCTGAAATAGAAAATTTTATGTACGAAGGAAGAAGTCCAAACCTCATCGCACTTCTTCTCTTTCTAAATTTTATACTACCTATACTATTGAACAAAACTGCGTTAGATATAATACTACACCATTAAACAAAAGCTCGAGCACTTTTGTTTAGTAGTAAGTATAGTATACAATTTAGAAAGAGAAGTGCGTGGAGATTTTGTTTGACTTCTTTATTTCGAAATGAAAATTTGCCATTAGAGCCATTTGAAATTTTTAAACACTTTTTTGCTCATAGTAACCGATTAAACTTACTATTTCAACATTGAATAAATTACTAGTTACTGTAATAAAAAAACTACAAGTTAATTTATAATGTTGAAATTATGTCCATTGCTGATTGGTCGGCTTGTTCGAGGCGCGGAAATGATACAATATTCAATATTGCACAGACAAAAACATATCTAGGTGATTTTTTTTATAATTGCACATACAAAATAGCAGAAGAGGAGCTAGTGCTCAGTAAATTTCATGTAAAGGTACTTGAATACGTACATAAGACTTTTATTCAGTTCTATTATAATTATCGTAAACTCATGGAGGGGGGATTGATCCCCTTGATCCCCTCACCCCTATCTACGCCACTGCCGCACGCTTCTCCATCCTGTTAAATATTTCCATTGCATTGACGAAATGAGTCTCAATAAAATCCCGCATACCAAAAGCTGAGATTTGATATCAATATTCATGCAACTGAACATCTTACAGAGGTTATAGCTTTCAACGAACCCTTAGCCAAAATTAAAATTAAAAGCTTAGTGAAAATTTCAATAAGAAAATAAAGGAAACTTATACATATCAACCTGTAACCAACCTCCCTTTCTAACAATTATTTATGCCCTGGCTAGCAGGGAGATTGGTTAACATATAAGGGTTCTGGGTTGTTTTCAGTGATAATAACAAGAATAAAATGTAGGTATTTACTATCCTCCTTTTTACATATAGAGACTTATCTTGTTGTTTTTATTAGTATCGACTTTTGAGATTCCTCTTTACTCTTGACTTCTGCCCTGGTTCAGCTTCCAGTGTGAATATCAGCCCCAGATAACGTGGATTTTTGTTCCAGATAACTTGGATTCTTTTTGAACTCCAAACAAGGTAGATTTCAGCTCTAACTAAGGTTAAACTCCAGACCAAGTGGCTAAAATAATTCGGGGCAAATCAACATACAATCGCAAACTTAAGAGGTTCCAAGAATATCTGTAGGGTATCGATGGCCAATTCAAACTAACATTTAGATTTATCTCAAGCAAAGATGCTAAGAAAGACAGTATATGTTCCAACATTAAACTGAACATAAACTATGACCATGTGAAATTTGCCATCGTTAACCTACAAAAATCTTGTGTTAAATTGAGGGAATGAAACAAGCAAATAAAATAAAGATTCTTTAAATTAAGAAATGTAAGATAATTATTTCAATATTGAAAGATAAATAATTTAATATAGGTAAATGAAAACAAAAATTAAATGGCGGAAAGATGAAATATAGAATCAATTCAGATTTTCAAGACAAGGCATTAATACGAAATAGATATAATTCTTCTCATAACTTACCGTCTATCAGACGCCACAGATACTCAATAAATTTTACTAAAATTTAACAAACTTTCAATTTATATTGAATATAATTCTAATAATTAACGATGTTATTTATTCGACAACCAATGGCTAAAAGAAAGATATTGTACCTCTTAATTCGAAACCATATCGAGATGTTCGTAACACGCATGTCATCCAGAACTGCGCGATTCTGTGAAGCACGGCATTTTGATTTAATAGTCAGTGGCGGCGGTTAAGCGGGGAATTGACACGTTACAAACTCTTAATTTGAAGAAGAAAAAGTGTTTTATTTTGAATATAATGGATCAAATGAGTCGGAATCTATAAAATATAAATAACCCTTTGTTTGATGTCTTTCATGTTAATTCCAATTTTTTTCAAGTATATGATGTTATATTTTTCAAATTTTCTTCTGACAATGAAAAATATATCCTATTAATTTCTAAATTAATGAAGTTATCATAATTTTTTCCGAAACTTTTGTAACCCAAAGTTTATAACTTTTATAAACTGTAAATTTGTAAGAATATCATATATTAATCAATTAGGAACTGATTTATGTGTAGCAGGTAATTGCACCACTAATAATGCTGTGCGATTTCCGCGGCGCCTGCATTGGCCTGACTCATCACTGTATGGATTATTAAGCGAAAAACGAATGAATATTGTCACCAATTAGCACACCCATTAGCCAATCTATTTCTGGAGTTCTCAAAGACATTCCTCCCGCGCCATTGGTATTTTCGAATGGCAGGATTTCTACACGACTTACATCTTAAATTTATGCTCGCATTTACAACAACATAATCTATAAATCACGGATTATTAATAATTTACTGATGGTGCTCTGAGTCAGGCTAATAAATTACTTGTCGAATGATGGTTTTATTACGCTTCCTTAGCATTTTGTCAAACTTAGACCGTACTTTCATCATACAGCACAAAACTGAAATATATATATATATATATATATATATATATATATATATATATATATATATATATATATATATATATATATATATATATATATATATATATGTAATATATATGTATACTTTAAATAAGTACAAGGCTCTGTTTGAGGCTGATATCTCAATAAGTACGTTTAAGAAAAATTGTATAATCGGTTGAGAGAGGATAGTTTTGATTTTGGTTAAGTTTTAAGTTTTGGTTAGATTAAAATAAGTATATTCAAATAAGAATATTCTTTGAATATTGTTGTGTTTATATGTAACTTAAGGCTTCTTATTTCTTACTAGGGAAAGATTTGTTACTTTTTTGATTGTTTTTTGATTGCTTTTTAAAGTGTTAAGTTATTCAAACCGGAGGAGTGGAAGATTAGCTTGGCTAAACTCCTTCCATTTGTAAGCCTAGATGTAAGGCACTTAATTAAACTTATTATTATTATATATATATATATATATATATATATATATATATATATATATATATATATATATATATATATTTATATAAATTGTTGTTGACTGTGAACTTTTTTTTTAAGTTTCTGATAATTATTAGCAATAACAGGCTAAACGTCAACTTTTCAATAAAATCGAGTTTTGTGAGATTCACCAAGCCTGTTATTGCTAATAATTATCAATACATCGAATTGGGATTTCAAAATTCTACATTTCTGAAAAGTGTTCAGTATAGAACAAAAAATAAAAATTTGGATTAAGAGAAGGCTACTCTTATTTGGGAGATTATTAAAAAAAGGTTATTTGGAAAGTAGATTTGAATACAATATTCAAATTCGAAATCTCCGCCACCTACGACACAAAACAAAAAAAATCAATTTTTTTATTGTTCAAGTCATATAAATAGTACTAGTATCTTATATACCTTAGGTGCCTCCCTCATATTACTATAGTATTATATCAAAATGAGATTTAGTTAAATTATTTATCATTCGAACTAGTATATTGATGTTTGTTGAAAATGGTTGATACTCTGTATCTATATCCATAGTAACTATCAGTATGATTTAATAATGAACAAAATATATTAAATAAATTATAGTTATATGAGGGAGAGGCCAAAGTTTTGTATGACACTCTTCATGAGGTTGAAACCATAAAAAAATGTTTTTTTTTTTGTTTTTTTGCCTGGTTGGCTGTGATATCCAATCTGAATTTTTTTCTCGAATTCAAACATTTTTATGAATGAATGCCGAAAAGGAGAGTAGTTTACTCTCCAATTTATTCGATCCAAATACTGATCCAAATTTCTATTTTTTGTTCTCCCCTGCACACCGTTCAGAAATTTACAATTTTGACATCTAAAATCGAAGTTTTCGATTAGGAAGGCAGTAATTTTTATGAGGAATGAAATTTTCTGACAAATGACTACTGAAGAAGTTTCTCATATGGTGCATGCTGTTTGAAACTCACTGTATATAAATATATATATATATATATATATATATATATATATATATATATATATATATATATATATATATATATATATATATATATATGTAAATTTTTCCTCATCAAAATGAGTTTGACTACAAATAAAAAACTAATAATTTGAAATCGAACATTTGCAATATTGTGAAAACGATGGATTCTATAATATTGCCCACAAATTGATCGTTTTTGACTTAAGTGTTGGTCGGATGTCTTCATCATCCAACATCGTAAAGCCCCTGTCAATGGCATTATCAATTCGAATTAGGTTCATGAATATAGTTACAATATATATGCCACGTGTTATTGCACAATTACATCTCCAATTGCGCTAATTGATTTACAACCTGGTATACACAGTCCGATAACGTAATGGTTATTGATATCTGCCATTCTATGTTTCATCCGTCCTTCCTCTATGTCCCTGTCTGTCGGAGCGTCTGTCTACAATGTCACAGGACTATAATAATTATATTTGGACATCCAGCATTGAAACGGTTGATTTATTACAAATCACGACGTCATTCTCCCTTCGAAACAGCCATTTATATAAAGATATTGAATTTGGATTCAAGGATTGTGTAAGCGAATAATTACATTTGAATATGAATTTCATTCTTAGTAGGTATACTACAACTGCAAAAATTTTGACCGTATTTTATCCCATAAAATACATACCACTGCATTATATCGAAGGGAAGTAGTCATAGGCCAAGCTACAGAGATTTTTTCATGTGAAAACTGTTGTAATATAGTTGTATTATGAAATAGTGATGTGTTTTTCACTCGATCTCATTATTTATAACTTTGTTATTAACAATTTTATGCAAAAAATCGCTTTTTCAGTTTTTTGCTTATAAAATTCGAACTATCGCAGTAAACGTGATGGTGTCAATAGACTTACTGTAAAAAATGAAAAGACAAAGAGAATTAGAGGTTGGACGACTCGATCCGACCCTCAGTTCAAGAGAAAATCGGAAAAAACCGGCCAAAAAATTTTTTCAAAAATTCATAACTCGGTTATATTTCGAGCTGTAGCGTAGATCCTCCGGTCAGTATTAGTTATCAATATAAACTTCATTTGTGCAAAGATCAGGAACTGTCCGATGCACAGTTTTTGATCTGTGGCTATTTGAATATTTTACTATGCAATTTTCCAGCAGACATGAATGCGACAGATATGATCCGATTTCAATTTACAAAAAAGAATTTGAAAGTAGAATTCTCATAGTTCAAAACGTTCATCTTGGTTTTATATGAAAACGCTGAGAAATATGTTAAAAATAAAGCTGAACATGACGAAAAAGGGCCGAGTGCGTGAGAGTAGTTGAAGAGTGGGGGTAGAGCAGCAGGCAAGGAGATGCATGACATTCGAAAGCGTCGTCACAAGACAATAATTTCGTCATGTTCAGCTTTATTTTTAACATATTTCTCAGCGTTTTCATGTAAAACCAAGATGAACGTTTTGAACTATGAGAATTCTACTTTCAAATTCTTTTTTGTAAATTGAAATCGGACCATATCTGTCGCATTCAGGTCTGCTGGAAAATTGCATAGTAAAATATTCAAATGGCCAGAGATCAAAAACTGTGCATCGGATAGTTCCTGATCTTTGCACAAATGAAGTTTATATTACTAACTAATACTGACCGGAGGATCTACGCTACAACTCGAAATATAACCGAGTTATGAATTTTTCCGATTTTCTCTTAAACTGTGAATCGGATCGAGTCCTTCAACCTCTAATTTTCTTTGTCTTTTCATTTTCTACACTTAGTCTATTGACCATCACGATTACTGTGATAGTTCGAATTTAATAAGCAAAATACTAAAAAAAATTTTTGCATAAAATTGTTAATAACAAAGTTATAAATAATAAAGTCGAGTGAAAAACATATCACTATATCATATAGAACTATTTTACAAACAATGGCGCAGCTGGTTTTCTTCTAACACTTTTTACACAAAATGGTCACTATAAATGTCTGTAGCTTGGCCTATCAGGTGAGGGAGTATTTTTTTCGTCCGTTTTAAACGCTCAAGACCACGATTTTCGGAAATTTTCATGTCTGATGGCATCTCCAGCGGCTCCCATCGATACAAATGAGCTGAAATTTCTTACCTTGGTTAAATTTTCCAAGCACCACTATATTTACGTAGATATTTCTGTTTCCGTGGTTTTTGAAAAATTGTCAAACTCCGTAGCTTCTTCAGATTGAGTTAGAGGGTTGGAATTTGGTACGTATATTTAGTTTATTTTTCACTTGTATATTATTTGTTGATTTTACCTTAGTTACGGTTGCTATAAATACACTCATTATGCCCTAGGGCGTTATGAGCGGGCATTATGGATCGAAACGCTCGCTCATTGTACAAGGAGAAATGAAGCAACTTGCATTGATTAAGTACTTCATAATCTTTGTCGTATACGACTGTGGATTTCTCTGGCAATGAATAGATCATTTTAGGATGACGTCACAACTGTCAAAACAAATCCGCCATGTTCACTTGGCGGGCAGACAAACATTTCGGCCTATGCTTACAGTGTAAAAGTCGTTATGGAGTTTGCATTATATTATTAAAATGCCAATGTTTTGTTGTGTTGTTAAGTGTTTAATGAGATCGGAAAGAGACCAAGTTCGATTCTCCAGGATTCCCACCGCGCTGAAAAACCGTGGAGACTATTTAAATGCCTTGTCAAAACAACGACGTGACTTATGGGTTAGGGCTTTAAAAAGGGGTCCTCTGAGCGAAAGTATGCTGAGAAATGCTAGAATTTGTTCAAGACATTTCCTATTGGGTGAGTATTTTGATTATAATTGAGTTTGTTTCCTTGATTTTTCAAAATAATATCCTAAAAAAGGTACAAAAAGAACAACAAAACAATTATGCTAAAAGCTAAATGAAAGTAATGCTCTTATATATTTAGGACAGACAGCCCTACTAAAGAATAAGAATAACCCAGATTGGGTACCCACTCAAAACATGGGATACTTATATAGTTGGTGAAAAAAAAGATGTACAGTCCCTGAATCGACACGAAAGAAGTACAGTGAGATCAGATGAACGATTCAAAAAGATTAGTAAGTGGTTCTTTATGTTCATGATCAAGTAACACATATTCTTGTTTCAGGAGTTATCACAATAAGCGTGCCAAAGATTGAAATAGTTAATCAATTGTTTAGAGTAAGGTGACTTCTAATTTATGATCACTTTGTATTTTCTTGGAGATAATAAAGCTACTTAAAAACAGATATTGCTTATTTTCAACCCTATGTAATGTTGTTGACAAATTAAAAACAGTTAATGTAAAATTATTTATTCATTTTTAACAACGAACTAAATTATTTAATCAAGTCAATGGATTTCATAGAAGGTACAGGCCACTGTGCAAGCCTTTGTGTGCAGGAAATAGATTCATTTTCGTTTTCAGCTGGACAAGCTTGTGAACAAAACAACAATGCTGTCACATTACTACAAACTTCCCCCAAACCTGCCATACATGTGCAATGTTCACTGGAAACAACCCCATCTGATAACGGGATTAGCCAAACCTTGCGTTTTGAGAAAGTCTAAGCTGTAACAATCAGAAAGTTATTGATAAAAAAATATAATTATGAAATATAACATTTAGAAATAATAAAATTGTTTGCTATGCCTACCTTTCCAACAACAATGTAGCCAATATCATTCATTTGTCGAGCCAAAACATCTTGGACATACCCAGACTCATAATATTTGTAGGCCAATAAAGATTTGTAGGTTTTAATCTGCTGTCCAGTGTAGAAGCTATGACTAAGGATTATATAATTTACCAAATCCATCAAAGATACTGAAGGGATTTCTTCCAGATCTTTGGACAACTCTCACTTCTCCAAATGAATATGGGTCTATATCGTCTATTATCTTGGATTTCTTGTCGTAGCGGGCTTTCACATCATCGGTAAGAGTTGAATAATATTCACTACGAGACATAACTCAAGAATTTGTTGAATTTTCACTCTGAAATACTATAAAACTCAAAAAAAAAACAAACAAATGCATCTATCAATAACGAGTATCAAATGACACAATAAAGTTTTTCTGCCCGCCAAGTGAACATAGAGGACCTGTCAAAGTCACGTGACCTAAAATGATCTATTATTCGCAGCTTTAGCTGCATTTTCTATGATGTTCTTGGGTAAATTCATTTTCATTGTTATTATTTCTATAAGACTATACAAAGAAAGCAGCAATGACATTCACTAAATATGATGACAAAAATATTCACCTAACGTCAAAATATCAACAAATGACATGCCTACTATGAGAAGGAAAATGGAAAGTATAGGAGCAATGAAACGATTTTGAAATCGATTTTTTATTATAATAGAATAATTCTTCCCTCGGGCCAAAGTCCCTCGGGCCGAATGTTACCCTCAGGGCGTTAGGATCTATATAACGCACTTGGTAGATAAATAAATATTATGTTGGCTTAAAATCTTTTTTGATTTCAATTCTCGTTCTCAACCACCCTGCATTCCATGGTTTTCACGTGGATTATATTGATGTTGAGGTACGTTCCTTCGTTGGTTTCAACTTTTTCCTTCAACCGCGATGCACTTTACAATTTTTTTTAAATAAAATAAATTATTTTTTTTTTTCAATTTGATTTGCTATTTGAGCGTGATTTCAAAAATATAATTCAATCCGTTAGAATCGCATATTGATGCGATGCATTTCGCGTGGAAAATACGACCTTACTGATGGAGCTCTGCTGCTCAGGCATTTTTTTATTCATCAGATAGCTGTTTCACAAGGACATATATTATTTCTTGTTACTAGTACTGCTGTAAAGTGCAATTATGTACGTCAAAAAAAGTCTAAAAACAAAGTGATATTTTTCCAGTTGGCAACACTTTTCCATATTAGCAACACATTGTACGTTTTCAAAATACCAAGAAAATGTCAAATTTTGTGTTATTTTGTTCTACAAGTTCACAGAATGAATCATGTTCTAAATAATTTTCCGTATTTATTTTATTAAATAAGATAATAAAAGCACAAGAAAAACTAGCATGTTATATACGTTAGAAAAACTATTTTCAGTTCGTAGGTATAAAATTATCTATTCAACTCGCTTAGCTCCGCTCATGGATGAACATTATACCTACTCACTACAAGAACCTCGCTTTTCTATATTAGTATAACAATATACTATTTCCATTGACCACGAAATTTCGTTGTATGAGTCATTGCATCATTATTATAATCTGAAAACTATTATTTATAATCCTAATAAGAAATTTAAATAAGGTTTTCAATTTAGTGACTGAATAATGTCAATCTAATTAGCTCATAGAAATAACAATGAAGTCTAGGATATAATATAGACGTTTAGGCTTGTTTAATGAATACAAAATTTAACATTTGTCATCCTACTTATACCTATAACTACTCAGATTAATGGAGACCCTTTAGTAGTAGAAAAAGATTTTAAAATAATGAATATATAACGATGACATAAGCAATTTTTGGAAACATTTCTGTTAACTTCTTCATAAGAGTATGTTTACAGATTTAATTCTTTTTGATTTCAGTTAATTTTTCCTGATTAATTAATTGAAAAGGGATCTATGACTTTCATGAAGTGAAACAGCATAATAATTTCATTATATTTATAGATTTATTTTGTTCAACATGATATTTAATTGGTTATCTATATGTTTGGGATACGAAACCATATATTGTAAGATTTGGAATATAAAGAAGAACACTGATTCGTTTAACTCGTAACTTCATCTTCTTCTACTTTGAAATTTAAGTAAAAAATTAAAACACATAGTTGTATTTCTCACATATCATTTGCTCTATAAAGAGTAGCAGTCCCATTTGGATAAACGTCAGCTTCTATTAATTAAAAACTTTTAACTCCAGGAATGAACTAAGTTTGAACTGGGTTTCAAGGAACATTTGACTTTTTAATCGAAATTTCGGTCGAAATATTAGTTTATTACTATGATCAAAACATGAAAAATATACTTGTTGACCATAGTCAACTTCATACATTCAATTTGACTCGGATAAGTTAACAAATTTCTAATTGTTCCACAATACAAATCCTGACCGAGATAATATCTGGATAACAACCCAGAGCGTCCTCCACCAAATATATTGAAAACCAACAATTCACCGTTTAGATCGAAAATGTAGAATTCCGTCGCGAGAATACGTACTGCCTAACATGAAGATATCTACTCTGCTACAGTGCCGTTGCGGAATACATATATAAGCTCCCTTGGAAAGTTTTTTGATAATTTTTCAAAATTATTGAAGAATTTTTCTTGTTTCTTTATGTTTCTTAATGCATAAACATAGTTGGATTCATTGACTTTCACAGTTTTTGATGTCCTTTATATTTTATTACGTTTAAGTAACCATTTTTATAGTGGCGCTAACTATTTATAAGCTAATACTTGCTGAACAATCCTCTTTTCACTCAACTCACAAGAAGTACAAATATCAATTTACTTATAACATTTCAAAATTTGCATTTTATTTTACGTCTTGTACAAGTTATTTAGATCGAAAATGTAGAATTCCGTCGCGAGAATACGTACTGCCTGACATGAAGATATCTACTCTGCTACAGTGTCATTGCGGAAAGCTCTCTTGGAAAGCTTGTTGATAATTCTTTTAAATTATTGAAGAATTTTTCTTGTTCACTTTATGTAATGTATGGAATTTACTATGGTCAGCAATTATGTTTTTCAATCTTTTATTTGTATTATTTGTATTATTTGTATTTACGAAGCGCACTCTCATGAGTATATCTAGAGTTTTCACACACTATATTAGAGTGCTTTGGAATTATATACGTCACAGAGTAGACATTTCATGCCAGGAATTTATGTATTCTCATAACGGAATCCTGATAGGTTGACAAACGTTAACCCAGGTGTTTTACTTTTTAACAACACATATTTAGTTGACTGGACAGTCTCTTGATGCATGAACATAGTTGGATTCATTGACTTTCACAGTTTTCGATGTTCGTTATCTTTTATTGCGTTTAAGTAACCATTTTTATAGTGGCGCTAACTATTTTTAAGCTAATTCTGGCTGAACAATCCTGTTTTTACTAAACCACAAGAAGTAGAAATATCAATTTACTTGTAACATCTCAAAATTTGCATTTTATTTTACTTCTTGTACCAGTCGATTAGGCGAAAGATGTATCACTCATTTGACAGTATCTATCCCCATCGTATACCGACATGGCCTATCAAGGCAGGAATTTCAGCCTTAATAGATCTTCGAGTGATTTGTAGTTCTCCCGCCCACGTTCTGGGAACGTCCCGTAGGTCGACTGGGATTAAATCTCTACAATAATGCAGGAAATCACAGTATATCGCCATCAAACCGCTAATATACATGTCAATAGGTGGCTGACAAGCGATAGGGGCACGTGACATAGTGTGATGCAATGCCGGCAACTGTCTAACAATTAGTTCGGCCGTTAACATACCGGGAATTCGCGGAGATTGTATGGCGCATATGTCACTCGATGCGTCTGTATGTTTGTGTGTAGATAGATGCATCCGATATTGCCATTAACATATTAATGCCTTATGGCCGGATTTCTGTTTGCTACAAATTGTATATGAGAGATGTGACTTGATATTTGGATCAATGACCTCGATGATGATGATGTCTAATATGTATGATGTTTACGCAAAAAATTGCATTCTTTGTTAAAGTCAAATATTCAGTTGTGATACTATAAGTACTTTAAAATAATCAGGTTATACATCGATAACTTCTTACATAATAACAAATCGTGTCAGTTTGACAGCCTAAATAATACGACCGCGAAGCGGAAGGGTTATTTTGTCAAACTGACACGATTTGTAATTATGCAGGAAGTTTGAGATGTGAAACCGTATTTATTTTGAGGTACGTATTGTATTTGATACGATTATTTTCTGAGTAAATTAAGTTAAATCCGTATCGACTGATTTTTGAACAGTTATTGATAAACGTCAAAATTTGACGGTTCTGTTAGATTTCGATTGGTAGAGCTACTCTAGGTATGTATAATCAGCTATTATCGAAATTATACAAGGTAACGTAACTGAATTGATTGTTCTGATTGGTTTAAAACTATACGAAAAAAATAATCAGATTAAGTTATATACAATATTGTATCAACGGTTACATGATCTATTTATGAACCTTTATCGTCTGAGTATCTACTCCATTTGAATAATAGATTTTAATTAACCAAATTTATAGAGAGTTTTAAGATGAGAAAGAAATCATGTTTCTTCATTGGCAAAGAGATCTTGTAAAGCTTTTGGTGAAACATTTTTCAATAAGCTAAATAAATAAAAAAAGACAAGAGGTGTCGTGGTACACTCGGTTAGAGCGGAGATACTCTCGCTGAATAATATGCATTAAGTAGAAGCCGCAATGAAATGAATTAACAATGTTTGAGAATAATAAAATGAAAAATACAAAAATACTTAAGGAATAGAAATCCAATTATTATTGATATTCAGTTTTATGTAAATATTTCGAGAAACCTGCATCCCTAGCGGCTGTATCTTGTCGTAGATTTTGCTAGATCATTGTAAATTCTCAAATGAAATTCATTCCATCAGCGACTCTGAGTTTTCTAGATTTAAGTATATATACCTAACTATGAAACAAATACTACTTAACCCTCTCGCTCACCTTGTCCTCAATTGAGGACAACCTACTTTGGATTTTTTCCTATGAAGTGCCGCTTGCTCTTACTTCTCTGTCACATTGTTCTCAGTTGTGGACATCATATGATGGAAAAAAAAATTCATTCATTTGAAATATAGGTTTCCGTAGGGTAGCTGTGACAGCAGTGTAGAGCTCTACTGTTTATTTTTTTTTTGGTTATATTCGTTAGACCACGTGTTTGAAAACTGTTTGTTCACGTTCACAATAAGTGTAGACTTGTTCCAAAGTAATTGTGTTTGGTGATTTTTGTGCATATTGTAATCAGCGATTTTTGAAAGTGTGGTGTCCTAATTTGAGGACATCGTGAGCTAGCGGTAAACGCAACATCTAGGTAAATATAACAGCACATTTATTTTATTTCTGCAAAAGTTAAATTTTATACATTTTAGTACTTCGAAAATGGACCCTTTCATGAGATACCATACCCTGTAATGTTATTTTAATAAAACATATTAATATTTTACCCTCTGAACATATTTCTGAAAATTTTTTGTCTTCCATCAGCTCATGATGTCCTCAATTGGGGACATGTCATAGTGCCCATTAGCTCATGATGTCCTCAATTGGGGACATGTCATAGTGCCCAAACGGAGCATTTTGAAAATCTGAATTTAACATCAAAAATTTTCAAAATATCATAAGTTGCATCACAGTAAATTTAACAATAAGTTTCAATTCGTGACCGAGAGGGTTAATATAAATCCATCTGTTACCATCATGCTGAATCCACATTTTCGCTCTTGTATGTAAGTATACGTCTTCGTTTAGCAATGGGAGATCGGCTTGTAGAAATTTTGAGTATTTCTCGCTATTCAAGACACCGTCAAAAAAGAATGGACCGACAACACGACCTCCAGTAGTACCCCCCTAAACGTTGAATGACCACCTATTTTGGTGATCGATTATTCCCAGCCAATGTGGGTTATGAGTCGGATAATAATGCAAATTGTGGATTGATTGGGCCGATACATGGTGTAAATTAATAAACATAATAATAAATATGTAAATTGTTAATATTAACCATTGTTTTAATATAAAGTGCAAATTGTGCCTATTAACAAAGCCATTACTCTTGAATGTAGCTTCATCCGAAAATAAAATGTCGTTCAAGAAGCTTCCGTCACCATGAACCATTTCAAGCATTCTTTTTGAAAAATCTACTCGTTGCCGAAAATCATCGTCATAAAGTTACAGATGAAGTGCTATATGGTACGGGTGGAATTTATGATTTAAAATATTGCGATTCACACTGCTTTGCGATGGACCAGTTTCTCTTGCGATCTCCCGAGTACTCAAAAAAGGATTTTTCTCTATCGTTAAAAGAACTTCCGATTCATGGTCTTCATCACTTTTCCTTCCAAACAGTCCTTGTTTATTGTAAGAAATATTATCGGTTGCTTAAAATATATCCCTCAATTTTCGAAATGAAATCACGTGGGGCAATCTTGATTCTGGATACTTTTGATGATAAATTCTACTAGCTAACAGAACATTTCGATCCGCTTCTCCAATACATTAAACCGTATTTATCAATTCTTGTCGTGTAAAATCCATTTTAACTGAACAAATACTAGAAAGGTATCCATGGATACGTCAAAATAACTCGTCAATTTCTCAGGTGCGTTGATATATAAATTATTACAAAATTGTGAAATATCTTTGTTATTATAAACTTTAGGTATCGGGAATTTACACAAATCAAAAGGTAATTTAATAGCAAATTTGATAATGCAAAAATATACATAGCATTCCATTAGAAATAAGAAAGTTATTAACGTTTGAAATTTGCCAATTTCACCCTAGATTTTATCAAGTAATTAGTTAGAAATATAGAATATTTTGACAAGAAATAAATGAAACAATGTTTCAAGGTTACAAAAATCCAAACCGCATACCAATAGACCTAGTAGCAAAGAAGTTATAGCCTATTTTTGTTGAAGACGTAACTGTCAAAATTTTACGAAAAAAATTAATAACTCGAAAGCTTTTCATTTTAGGTATAAAGAATGGTATGACAACTTCATAATAAATAACATGAGAAATTCGGAAATCGAAAGATATACAGAGTATTCTATTTGAAATAACAAAGTTGATATCACTTCCGGCAAAACCGAAAGTGCAATTTTCTTCATGATAATTTTGAAAAATAAATTTAGTCAGATCCTATTTATCCTGAGAATCGATATTCATATCGATATCTTCAATCACAAAAAAATTATGGAACAATTACGTAGCTCTGGGTCACTCTGGGTCATTCAATAATGTTCATGCGTAAAATTCACCAAATTCAGTATCTACTGATGTGTTTTACTGAATACTGCTTTCAAAAAGTTGTCTCAATCTAATATTTTATTTTCTTCCTATATCGTAGAATAATTCATATGGTTCTATATTTGGTTATTTTCGATCTTAGGGGAGTGTATTCTATTGATAAATATCTGTAGGTCTAGCACTAATGAGTAATATTTCCAATATTTTTGTGTTACACTATTTGGTTCTGTAAAGTAAATCATATTGATTATTCAGGTAGGTTAATACCACTAGCACCTTTATCTGTTGATTAAAAACTTTTCAACTCAAAAATCCGTCCTTTGGCAAAACAAGAATGCCAGTTCGCTTGACATAATTGAGTCCCAAAAGTGCACTCTAGCTGCGCGAGGCATCGTCGATAAAGTCGTAACTTTGGGTGAAACTTTTAAAATGGTTTACGTCAAGTCGATGCGCCTCGAACATCATTTATTTATGTTTTCTCTATCGCGTCTTCGACGCCTTAATCGACGGCATAGGCGGCCTAGACTTAATGCTGCCATTAATACACGATATTTTATGAAACGATTTCGGGTACTTTCGTTCTGAGCGCTTGGAGAATATAAAACTTGATTATGCGACATGTTACTTATGAGGATTTCATGGCGAATTAGCCATGTTGAATTTGTGAGATTTTGCAACTTGAAAATTGAGTTTGGAGTTGTTAATATTGAGCAGAAGAAGTTTACGGGTTAGGTTTGATGTGGAGGAAATGAAACTGTAATGTAGTAAGTAAAGAAGACATATATAGTAGCGTTAAAAATACATAGAACAGGTTAATAATCTCAAATACTTGACATGTCTTATAAATAATAAATGGGATCCAGAGACAAAGATTTTGAGCAGTTTGGACAGGTCAAAACAACCTTTCGAAAGCTTCGAGAATTGCAAATAATGATATGAATTTTCAAATTAGATACAGAATGGTAAAATGTTATGCATGGTCAGTTCTTTTGCATGGTGTGAAGACGCGGACCCTTAAGGCATCGTCAATAAACAAACTGGAAGCGTTTAAAATTGAAGGAAGAAGGGGATAGGACGCAAGGACCATGGCTGAGAAATATCCGGCATTGGACGGGCTTAAAAGACTTTCAAACTCTTCCAAATTGGATTGTAAGTTCAGCAATCCTTATTTTTTGATGTCTGATATATATTCATATATCGATGGCTTAGTGTGAAAACCTCGTATGGCACAAAATATAAATTTTATAGGAGACACAATAAACTGATATTCTGCACAATTTTACCTAGAAAGATTTGTATTTTTTTACATGCTTTTGATTTGAACTAATTAGAATCATTATAGAACAAAGTTTCATTTTCCTTGTTGATGGTAATTTATTTATGGGACATACGGGGTTATCCTTCTTGAGTTTCTTGATATACGTAGTTTTCACAGTTTTGTTTATTGTTAAACAAGCTGATGCGTATGCATTAGTCATAATACTATAGAATTTCATTTTAGAAAAACTTGAATTTAATATATCAAAGTTTGATGTATACGCTTGGATTTTCAATGAGTTCTTCTATTAAAAAACAACTTTCAACAATTTGATTTGTTCGTTTTTCATAGTTTAGGTCTTACAAAATTGTCTGTTGCTCTGGAATATAACCTCGACAAGACCTTTTATAAAATACCTTTGTTAACAATTATATATTTTAACACTCCATTGTTCATTTTATTTTAGGTGTAATGAAAGAGTGTTTGGTGAAGTAATATGTATTTTTTTTATGCTGAAACGAATGCATAACTTCACAAGGAATAATCATTAAAATTAAACTACTTTTCTATCACAGTTCAACAAAAAAACCAAAAAGTATCCATTGAAATGAAAAATAAATGAAGGTTGCTGTTTCTTATCCTCATGCTCTAGTTCCTTATAATATTAATAATGCAGCAGCACTCGTTTGGCTTGCAATATTTACTCGCAGGTTTTGCCTTGAAGTGAGGAAGCCTGTCATAGTAGGGATGAACATCTCTTGGTAGCACCGACTTTAATTCCTGCAGGTGCTTAAATTTGGTAAACTCTATGGGGATTCTAGAACTACGCAGAGGAGGAACCAGAACTTCTCCGTCTGGTCTGTTAACCCTCCTGGGAAGCTCCATGAAGTCTGTAGAGTCTATTTTCAGTTTTACCTGAAGTGACCAATCAGGTTTGTAGTTGATACATCTTAAATCAGTCACTACTGGATCTCCTTTCTTTAGTCCGGGTCTGATGGATTGGAAAAAGTTCATGGTGCTGAACTTTTTGAAGAAGTCATGGTACAGGTACTTTACCTTGTAAGGTTTAGGATTCAGTCTTGCTGTTCGACAAGCATCTTCATAGGCTGAAGGAGAGTACACTTCCCTGTTCCTCAACTTTCTCTCTATTGTAGCATGCATGGAGTCACACTCCATTTGAGTGTGACCCTTTTCAAGAAACTTCTGAATAATTTGTATTCCCGTTTCTTGGGAAGCCAATAAGAGAGCATTAGCTATTACACAGTTTCGGTTTTGATATGTGCAACCGTCACTGTAAAATATGACATGATTGTAAATGTTTTTGTCAATTTGTGTTGTAATGAAGTCGTATAGGATGCTTGC
Source organism: Cynegetis impunctata (assembly GCA_030704885.1). Taxonomy (NCBI): domain Eukaryota; kingdom Metazoa; phylum Arthropoda; class Insecta; order Coleoptera; family Coccinellidae; genus Cynegetis; species Cynegetis impunctata. Next base: position 68,575 of record JARQZK010002268.1, on the reverse strand, counting down.
GAATTCGTCTGCATTCAGACCACCTTCTGACTCATCCCAAAGATAGCAGTAGCCATCCAAGTTATTAAGATTGAATATTGTAAAGTTATGCACGTTCAACTTTGTTCGGTAGTACAAGGCTGACGCTTTTAAGTCTGGGCTCAGTAGAACGGCTTGCATATCCATTGTAAATACCGCGGTCTTACTGTCGGGATTATCAGCACTGGCTTTGTCCTTCTGTTTTTCTTTTCTTGCCGTTTCTTTACATTCATAATGAGCTCTATATGCTTGTTCGCTCAAGTTGCCTACATTATAAGCACAGCAAATGTCACATTGGTCTTTTTTCGGTTGGAACAAGCTCAAATTACACTCTTCAAATATTTCATAGAATAAGCAAATTGATGCTTTGAGGTTTCCTTTGTCTTGCGCATTGCAAAAATTTTCATATAACCGATACAATTCGGCCTCAGATTGCCATTTTGGCTCCAAGTACAACTTGGAACTATCTCTTCGACAGTAGTGGGATTCAAGTTTTGGTAGTGATTCAAAGAATGATTTCACTAAAATCTTTTTAGCTTTATCAGTTTCACTCTTTCGTGTATTGATTGGGTCATGCTCTTCATCCCTCACTTCATCTTCATTATCATTTAGACATTGCTTATAACTATTTGTTACCCAGTTCAAAACTGCCCATTCTCCAATAACTAGAGTCTGGAGAAACATTTTTTTACAAACTCTCACTTTACCCTTCATATTTTTGGTATCAAGATGATAAAACAAAGATTGATTCCTCCTAAATGTAGACGTATCTTCTTTTCTTCGTAATACAGATTTTCTTTGAACTAAACCTTGTACAAAAATTTTCTTTTCTCCGCGGGTTAAGGACCAATATTTTTCAAAAATTTTTATTCTATCATAGTCGGAAATCGTACTGCACTTAAATTGCGTCTTAACAGTGTCTTTACACAAACAACGTGCTTTGATTCGTTTTGCACCTTTTTTGACATCGAAAACAGATTTCCCTTCTTCATTTTTCCTCCTTCCGAAATATTCTTCTCCCTTTAACTTTTTAATTTGGTTTTTCCGTTGTTCCCAACTATCTTTCTTTGCCCTTCCTCGTCGATTCCTTTTTCTTTTGGGAGTTATTTCTTTACTTTGATCCAAGATTGATTCATCAGCCCGAGTTTGAGCTTCATATTCTCTGTCATTGTTAGATGAACTACTTTGCTCTACATCATTATCTGGGACATAGTCAATGTCATTCTTATTTTCTTTGCTGTTATCCTCAAAATTGTTTTCTATGGGAAAAGTCTCTATGTCATTTTCAATTTCAACTTCCCTTTCAATATTTCCTATGTCAAATTCCATAGCAACAACTTCTATTTTGTTGCGCTCTGCCTTTTCCTCAATCATGTTTTCGAATAAAACTGCTACCCCAGGTCCTAATGATTGATTATTTAAGAAATCGTTCCTCCTTTCCATTGCAGAAACAGCCTGCACATCCTTTTCTTCGCATTCGATGAACTCTATGAGGATATCGTCCGGTGCTGAGTTTCCAGTCGCATGCAGACATGTGCGATGATCGCCTGTAAAAGAGAAAATTTATTATGGTCGAAGTGCGAGGTAGTATGGGTTCAAATGTGCAATAAAATTAAGATTGAAGAAAATTTTGAAGTTTTTGCAAGCGTTATCAAAGTTATGAAAGAATTAAAAACTGACCATTTCATCAGACTTTAGAAGCAATTAATCTACCTTCATTCGAAGTGCTGCCTCCCAGGTTAGGTGTAGATTCCGATTCAGAAGCCCGCGAGTTTATCACATCATCTCCTACAATATAGAAAAAAAATTACCAGTGTGCTAAATATTGATTGATAATGTTTATTGAAAGTTTACCACAATTGAGGGTTGTATAGGCTTACAAAAAAAGTTCATTCATAATATCAAAACAATATTAGGTCCAGTACAATGAGTAAAATAGGATCACCTTTTACTGAAACTAAGTCAGATGGGATGCGTTCAGGACCATTTTGAAATTTCTGTCGACCAATTTTACGATTCTGTGCATAAACGTGGTCCGTTACCCCTTCAAGGGCAAGCTTAACTAACAAGTTTCCTCTTGACATCGCAGGTTATCTCCTGGAACAAAATCTAAAGGTTGAGAACCATTTAACAGGCATTTAATTTTATTAATATAATACCTATATTAGGCCAAAAATTTTAATCTGATGTAATCAGGCTAGATTATTAGTGTATTTGCTAAGAGAATGAAAAAAATTTTTATACTGTCGTACGAATTAATTGTACCTTAAGTGGCATGAAATACTCGTAAATCAAGTTTTAGTCAATGAAGTAAATTGGAAAACCACGTGTATTTTATATATGAATTTTTTTTCTGGTACATCATAGCGACTCCCATCGAACCCAATGAGCTGAAATTTGGTATCTGTGATTGTTTTCGAGCCAAAACGAAACTATCCATGTTTGGGTAAATCTCTCCAACCACCCCTATTTTAATGTATATATATATATATATATATATATATATATATATATATATATATATATAATATATATATATAAAAATATAAATATCTAAATATATATATTCAGTGCTTTCATGATGAAAGGAACAAATTCATTAAAAAATTAGGTTTCTATTTCATGTTAAAATCCTCGGACAGGTCGATTAGTATTTTTATTTGGGCATTTTTCCCAATAAAAATTTTGTATACAGGGTGTCTCATTCAAGAGCTATGGCTTTGTCATTAGTTTTTTTAAAGGTAATACCCTGTATATTATTTCACTTTACAATTCTACGATAAATTCTTATCACTTTTTGTGAACATACTATATGCCTCAACTCGTTGGATTGCCAGAAACGGAGATAGTGGGTTATGAGAGGTACGATATGAAAAACACAAAAATGTAATTACATATTTTAATTTTACATATGTTCAATCTGTTGTCCGTTTACTTCGAGACATTTTTGAAGTCGATTCAATGTTTCCCGTTGCACATTTTCAATTACTTCTGGACTGATAAGTCTTATTTCCTGCCTGATTCTCTCTTTTAGATCATCAATATTATTTGGTCTATTCAAATAAACTTTAGACTTCAAATAACCCCATAAGAAAAAATCCAATGGGGTTATGTCCGGTGATCTTGGCGGCCACTCAATCGGACCTCTCCGTCCTATCCATCTGTTGGGAAAAGTTGCATCAAGAAATTGTCGAACAGCGATTGAATAGTGAGGAGGTGCCCCATCTTGTTGAAACCATATCTCGTTATTAGGTATGTCAGGATCTTGTGGGTTAGGAAACAAAACAGCTAAAGCCGGAATGAGTTCGAACTGGAGAAAGTTCAAGTAGTCCTCTCCGTTTAGTGTTCCTTCAAAAAAATAGGGACCAACTATACGATTTCGAACAATCGCTGCCCATGTATTAATTTTTTGAGGCCGCTGTGTGTGGCATTCTTGCATCCAATGAGGATTGTCGGTCGCCCAATACCTACAGTTTTGTCTGTTGACGTGGCCCCATCTTGTTGAAACCATATCTCGTTATTAGGTATGTCAGGATCTTGTGGGTTAGGAAACAAAACAGCTAAAGCCGGAATGAGTTCGAACTGGAGAAAGTTCAAGTAGTCCTCTCCGTTTAGTGTTCCTTCAAAAAAATAGGGACCAACTATACGATTTCGAACAATCGCTGCCCATGTATTAATTTTTTGAGGCCGCTGTGTGTGGCATTCTTGCATCCAATGAGGATTCTCGGTCGCCCAATACCTACAGTTTTGTCTGTTGACGTGGCCATTTAAAGTAAAGGTGGCTTCATCAGAAAAAATTATGTTTGTAATGAAATTTAGATGTTGATTATGAATTTCAAGAATCTGCTCACAAAACTGTACTCTGCGGTCAAAATCGTCTTCTAATAATTCATGTACCAGCTTAATTTTATAGGGATGATACTTATTTACCTTAAGTATTTTATGCACGGACCCTACTGATAAATTGAAATTATTGGAAATTGTAGTAATGGATGTATGAGGGTTATCTTGGGTTTCTAGTAGAACGTTCAGCACTGTTTCTTCAGATACTCTCGGTGGTCTTCCTTTAGGTAAATCTCTAACGTGGCCGTATCTCCTGAATTTTGATTCAATTTTGCTGACTGTCGATCTAGTAATTGGCGGACGATCAGGATGATTTTCATTGAATAGATTGCACCCTATCTCCAAAACCAATCATCATAAGTACTTCAATACGTTCTCTCTCAAGTAATTGCATTTTCTTAAACAATGAAGTAGTGTAGTGCCTGGAGCGTTAAAAACGTGAAAACTGCGGACTATACAGCACCAGTGAATGAATTCAGATGGTACATGTGAAATTTCATTCTTCAGATTTAATGACAATGTTTACCTAAATTTTTTTTTGTACTTTTAATCCACATTTTAAATCTCCAAGTGCTCCACTATCTCCGTTATAATCTGGGAATCCATCAAGTTGAGGCATATGGTATGTTCACAAAAAGTGATTAGAATTTATCGTAGAATTGTAAAGTGAAATAATATACAGGGTATTCCCTTTAAAAAAACTAATGACAAAGCCATAGCTCTTGAATGAGACACCCTGTATACAAAATTTTTATTGCGAAAATTGCGCAAATAAAAATACTAATCGACCTGTCCGAAATAATAAGAAAACAACTTGTTTAAAAACCACAAAATGAAAATAACTTTTTATTCGACTAGTTTCGCCTGTTACAGCATTATCAAGACTGAATACATAATTGCAAAGACATCGCTTGAAAATATATAAGTATTTCGGTTCGGTACCTGGGGGTGGTAAAATGTAATCGATGGGTCCAAGCTATCAGAGATTTAACAGTGGGGAGTGGTTTAAGTCTAACTGGCCATTAAGAAGAATGTAATTATGGGATTTTTGGATCTTGTTTATTTCCATGGCTTCCAGGAAGTTCATTATCATACCTTTATCACAGTAGTGAAGAATTTTTGGTTTGAAAGAGGATGAGATGTTATGTTTTTTTGATTCTAGATGTTCCCTAAATGCCGATTGTCCGTTTTTTAGATGTTCTTTTAGCCTGGTTTCAAAACATCTCCCGGTCTGACCTATATATGTTGAATTACATTCTTCACAGTCCATTCTATAAATTCCTCTTCTCTTCATTGGATCGACTTTTGACATTTTGTTATTAAAAATCTAATCTGCTGTGACTCGAAAAAGCAGTATTCAAATTATTATTTTTAAAGAATTGAATGATCTTTGAAGAGGGGATGTGCGTATAAGGGATGCTCACAAACTTTTGTACATTTTTGTTATTGCAGTATGGTCCATATAATTTCAAATTGATAAAATGTTCCTCTTTTTTCGAAATTAAACTATTTATTATTTTTAGTGGAAAATCATTGTTAATACCTATCGCGCGAATCACGTCAAGTTCTACCATAAGGTCTTGTTTTGATAAAGGAACCGAAAAAGCCCTGTGAATCATTGAGTTAAGAGCCGCGAGTCGATGGCTAATTGGACTGAAAGAATTTTAACTTATGATGGCGTCTGAGAAAGTAGGTTTCCTGAATATTCTATATGAAAATTTATCCTGTTGTTTCGATATTGTTAGGTCGAGAAAATTTAACGAATTATTTTGTTCTGTTTCTACTGTGAACTTGATCTTATCATGTATTGAATTTAGATATGTTAGGTATAATTTAATATGTCGGTCTGTCCCATTGAATCCAACCAAGATATCATCCACATAGCGGTACCAAAAAATAATATGTTTTTTAGATAGGTCTGATTCTAATATTGTGGTTTCCATGTTGTCCATGAATATGTCTGCTAATAACGGGCTGAGGGGAGAACCCATAGGAAGACCTGAATTCTGTAAATATATTTTGTTTTTGAATCTAAAAAAGTTCTGTCTCAAAACAACATTAAATAATGTTGAGAATTCTGTTCTTGTTGCTGGAAGAGTTTTTTGTTTTTCTAAGATGTTTTCAATTAGAGGTATACACTCTTCCGTAGGTATGTTAGGAAACATGTTCGAGACGTCGAATAACACTAATTTAAAATTTTTATCAAAATCGATTTTTTCTAATTTTTGTATGAGTTCTAATGAGTTTTTCACACTATATTTTGGAGAGAAATGAGTATGTTCTTTGAAGGCTGTGTTGAGAAATTTTGAAAGTTTACAAGAAGGAGCTTTCGAAAACGAGGCAAATGGTCTAATGGGTAGGCCGTCTTTGTGTACTTTAACAAGACCGAATCATTCGGGAGGTTCAGCACTCATTGGAATAACTTTTTTCTTTAGGTAAAAGGAATCCAACAATTCTGACGCTTGTTGTACGTTCGATTTAATTTGAGTTAAAAAGGACGTCGTGGGATCTTTTTGTAAAAGGGAAATATCTAATTTGGATAAGACCTCTTCCATTTTTTCAATGTACTCTTCTTGCTTCAAACATACTAAAGTGTTTCCTTTGTCAAATTTTTTTTAATATAAATATGAACTACCACAGAGTTGATTCATCGTCCATCGAATTTATATATATATATATATATATATTATATATATATATATATATATATATATATATATATATATATATATATATATATATATATATATATATATATATATAATAATATATATATATAAGTATATATATTATATATATATATCTATATATATATATATATATATATATATATATATATATATATATATATATATATATATATATATATTTATATATAAATATATAATATATATATATATATATATATATATATATATAAATATATATATATAAATATATATATATATATATATATATATATATAAATATATATATATATATATATATATATATATATCAGGGGCGGCTAGTCAAAGGAGGCTAAGGAGGCTAAGCCTCCTCAATAATATTCCGTGTATCACTAATATATTATATTGAATAGTCAGCATTCAGCATATTCATATTAATCAAAATCATATTATTTTATGCACCTACCTTCCTTTCAATCTACATTATATAATGTAATTTATTAATTAGGATAGCAGGTTTTTACATTTACTGCATTTCATTCATTTCAAGTTTTGTATCAACGCTGCGGAAGGCTTAGAAAGGTATATTCTCAACGTTCATTATGCCTGCCACAGAAAAGCAAACAACGTTGCAAATACTCCGAATGAATACTTCATTGCAATAGAAAAGCAAAACACATGTAAATGACAACACGGATAGGAACCCAGTCTCATACAATGTCGACCAATCGCAACTATAGAATTTCACGTGACATCGAGTGAATTCGTTGGAAAGCATTAATTGAATCGTAGTGTGATCGTAGTTACTAATGGCCGAAAACAGCAGCGTGTTTACTTATATTGCTCGCGTATTGTTTTAAAATGAGTTTGGTTACTGAAGTTAATTTCAAAAATTTCAATGGTGACTTAGTGGAATATTTGTTATCCCATAACTTTAGTGCACTAAGTTATGAGGATGAAGTTTTTATAAAAACATTGCGACCTACCCCTGAATTAAACAATTTGGTGCAGCGTAACAGACACAAAACCGCGGTTTTAATACAAGGAATTATGAGAGACATCATTGCCTAACCGGATCACAGGTAAAAAATAAATTATTTTGTTGGCAGTGTTTACTTTTTACTAGTGAAAATGTCTCTGTATGGGGCCGCTTAGAATTTGAGGATTTAGTTCTATACATAGTTGAAAGTGAGGAATTCTTCACCGATAATGTAACTTTAAATACAGCACGCGGATTAATATCCTACTTACAAGATAAGGAATTTATATATTTTTTAAACATCTTTTAATTAATTTTTGAACAAACAGAAATAGTTTTTCAAATCTAACAGCACAAGTTTTCAGATGTAATTCACTCACGAAATCGGCTCAAGTTTCTTTTGGAAAAAATTTCAGAATTTCGTGCAGAAGTTTATTTTAAAAAACTATTTTCTGTATTTCAAACTACTGATAATACGACTCAATTTAGCCCAAAACGAAAGAAATTCAGTTACGCAGATATGGAGCTTCACTATAAGCAAATATTTTATGAAATTTTAGATACTATTAGGGGTCAAATAGAAATAAGGTTCTCTGATTTGAAAAAACAGCATTTCTTCGACTTACTCAATAAAAATTTGTTTACCGGATTTTCGGCTAATTTTCCAGATAACCTTTTGGAAAATTTATGTCAAAAATACACTTTTTTTGATAAGGTGGCCATAAAAACTGAACTGTGTGTTGTTTATAATGACAATGAAATATTAGGGCAAAATGAAAATCATGTGGGGACTATTAAATAACTTTTTGATAATGATTTGAATCAAGATTTACCCCGAATTTATAAACTCTTATGTCTAATTGTTTCTATCCCGGTGACATCGGCTTCCGTAGAGCGCTCGTTTTCCAATCTTAAGAGAATTAAATCTTATTTACGAAATTCAATGAGCCAGGATCGTTTGAAAAATATTAGTTTGTTGTCCATTGAAAAGGAATTGGTAAAACTTTTGGCAAAGACAAAATTTTATGAGGATATTATAGATCATTTTGCTAACACTAAAGATCGCAGAATCCCGCTAATCTTCAAAAATATATAATAACTTTTTATTTGCTCTCACCAGCTGTGAACAAATTCGTTAAATAGGTAGGTAGGTACCTATTTTGTGAAAGAAAAAAAAATTTGATGAATAGATGAATTGATTAATTGGCTGAGAAGAGTTTTTGTGAATATTGTAAATAGGATTTGTAGGTCTCAAGGTAGACACTCGAAAGTGAAAACAAATTAATAGCTTAGGGTGCTTGTTTTACTTTGATTTTCTTTAAATTATAAGGCGGTTGACCTTGAAATCCTAAAAATTTCTGCCTATGGTGTATTTTTTAACACCTCTTGTCACCTCCTCAAACCAAAACCTCACGAGCGGCCACTGATATATATATATATATATATATATATATATATATATATATATATATATATATATATATATATATATATATATATATATATATATATATATATTCAGCAAGTTTAATATCATTTGTTCGCCATAAGTTACACTGGAAAGGTCGGTGAAAAACTAAAAACAACTGCTAATCTGGATTCATTCGAATTATTAGGTGTTAAATTGATGAAATGAGTGTCAGTATTATGAAGGTAGTTGAGGGCCGAAACTTTGGAATAAATGGTAGAAAAAATAAATGAAATAAATCTCCAGTTTAACTGAAAATTCTTAAATTATCACAAACACACATATATATATATATATATATATATATATATATATATATATATATATATATATATATATATATATATATATATATATATATATATATATATATATATATATATATATATATATATATATATATATATATATATATATATATATATATATATATATATATATATATATATATATATGATCATTTCAGATACGCGTACCTATATAAAGTAGAGTGGAAAGGTGGATGAAAGAGTACACAATCGTAAAAATGAATTAATTCGAAGTTTGAGTATAAGATTAATGACATGAGTGTCAGGTGTTTCCGAAGAAGCCGAAACGTTGGAATAAATGATTAAGTAGCAAAGACAAATAAATCTCCATCTTAGCTAAGCCACATTCCCAAGAAAAATTCTAAAATTTCATATATATATATGTATATATATATATATATATATATATATATATATATATATATATATATATATATATATATATTTATATATATATATATATATATATATATATATATATTATATATATATATATATATATATATATATATGCATATATACTGCTGAAATTGAAAATTTAGTATAGATATTTTTCGAAAAATGTAGGCTAACCTTAGTGAAAATTTTTCTAACATTTCAATTCTAATCTCCAGAAAAACCCGTGGGCAGCCCAGCACACTCATAAAACCATTAATCCAGCAACCTATCTACCTGAAAATCTACCCGAAAACTAAATACGATACCAAGACATTGCATTCCGAAATAATCTAAAACTACGTGATCTGAACTGGAACGTCGAAATTAAGCAACTGAAAAAGACTATAGGTAATTCAAAGGAATCGTGAAGGTTTATAACGAAATATCACTTCTCGTTTTGAATATTATTTTTTATTGTCTGGGATATATCACGGAGATATAATTCCGGGAACGAACGTTATGGACCACGGTACAATTTCTTTGAATTCGGAAAGATTCGTCGGCGTAGATAAAATGGTGGTCGTTTGTTTTTTTAGATAAGTGCGCCAGATGATTTAGGTTAGTTGGGAATTTTATGAGAACTGTAAAGGTAACAGTTTCAGATCGTTTCTCTGGAGTTCCAGATCGTCTTATAAGGATTTTCATTCAACGACATAGATATCGCTTCAAAATTTGAAAATTCAGGAGTTTATAAGTTGATTTGTCCTGTATGTAAAGTAGTGTATATAGGTGAGACTGGTCGATCGTTCAAGACAAGATTTGAAGAACACCAACAATCTTTTTTGAAAAATAAAACGGATTCAACGTTTTCAAATCCTTGCCGTGAAAACCACCACCCATTTCCACGAAAAGACAATTTTCAAATCATGCACAAATTACCGAAAGGAACCAAACTTACTTACTTAGAATCATTAGAAATTTTTAAACTCAATCATAATGCAAAAGATATCTTGCTGAACAATCAGATTGACTTGATATCTTCTCCTATATTTAGTGTATTCAAACAATAATGACTTTTTTGTATTGTATTGTACCAATTTGGGAAATCCACTTCGATAAGCCCTTATGAAATATGTTCCTCTTGTCTATTTAGGTACCTGAAATAATTCTTTCGCACCCGTGAGCGCAAATCTGTAATTCAGTTCTTAACTCAATCTGCCCGATGATGGTCTAGTGACCGAAATTGCAATCGCAGTGTTCTATTTTTCAAAGTATTTTTGTGATAATAAACGTAGTATATTCAAATTTAGTTTTTGTTCATTATAAGGAATGATTTACGACGACAATATTTATGGTTCTGTTTTGTTATTATGAAAATCAAAGAAGATTCAGATTTCGAATTCATGCCCACTTTAGCTACATTCAGAAGATTACATCAGTTGTTCAGTATGTGAACATTCCAACAACATATTTATGAATACACATATCTGCTATCTAATTATAAAATAACAGCTAGGCTGAAAAGATAGGAGCAATAAAAAGTACTGTTAACATAGTAATAATGTAATTATCTACTTACATAAGTTGAAAATGTAGAATGAAATAGTTATTTATAAACCAAGTGCGTTATATAGATCCTAACGCCCGGAGGGTAACTTTCGACCCGAGCGCCTCTGGCCCGAGGGATGAATGTTGTCCGATGGGCATTAAGATCTAATAACGCACGTGGTGCATACAAGATTTTATTTTTCACGAAAAAATTGTTTTATTATAATGAAACATCGATTTTAAAATCGGTTCATTGCTCCTGTACTTTCCATTTTCCTCATAGAAGGCATGTCATTTGTTGAAATTTTGACGTTTGTGAATATTTTTGTCATCATATTTATTGAATGTCATTGCTGATCTCTTTGTGTAGTCTTATAGAAATAATGGAAATTATTGAAAAGGAAAATGAATTTACCCAAGAAAATCATAGAAAAAGCAGCCAAAGCTTCGAATAATTAATTGCCGGAGAAATCCAGAGTCGTATACGACAAGGATTATGATGTTTTTAATCAATGGATGTTGCTTCATTTCTCCTCGTACAATGAGCAGGCGTTATGATTCATAATGCCCGATCATTACGCCCTAGAGCATAATGCGTGTATTTATAGCAACCGTGTCTAAGGTAAAATCAAAAAATAATATACGAGTGAAAAATGAATGATCTTTCAATAATGATCTTATAAAGAGTATCATTAGCAGCTGATCAACTATTGAATGGCTATATCTAGAAATGCCAAAAGCAGAAAAGTACCTATTTAGGTTGACACGATAAAAGCGGTTCCACAAAAAAATTAACCTAATAATGATTTATAGAAATAGTTGATAACATAGAGACAATTTATCAAATAACATGAAACTAATCTGCTAATGAATATCTACATCTAGCTATGAAATAGCAAAAAAGTACTTACTCTGGTTGAAAAGATAAAAACAGCTCCACAACAAAATTAATTTTGATAATAATGAACTTAAAAATATAGCTGGTAACGTAGAGACAAATAATAAAATAAAAAGAAACTGATTTTTGAATACCTACATATAGCAATGAAATAAGAAAAAGTACTTACTTTGATTGAACACAGAAAAGCAGCTCCACTTAAGAATAAATCTTAGCAACAACGAACTTATAAATTGTTCTCGTAACGGAGAAACTCATATCCTATTAAATGTCTACATACAGCAACGAAATAGTAGAGAACTACTTAACTTGGTTGAAAAGATGAATAATATCAGCAATAATGATCTTATCGAAACGACTATTAATGTAAAGACAATTTATTAAATAACTACATAAACTGATATTCTATCGAATAATTACAATGAAATAGCAGAAAGTTACGGAATTTGGTTGGAGAGATGAAAGGAGTTCAACTACAAAATTAATCTTACCAATGATGAATTGAAAAAAAGTACCCTTAATGTAAAGACATTTTATTAAATAAGAAGAAACTGATCTGTTAATAAATAGCAATGGTACTACAAAAAAGCAACTGTACTACAAATTGAATCTTAGCAATAAAATGAAGGACACCCTACTGCGTAGCACTAGGAATGATAAAACCCCTCGGCGCATGTGCATGTCGTCAATATTTTTTGAACGTACCTATTATATAAATTAAATAACAATGAAAGTCGATTTTACGAATGAAATGAAGGAAAATTGCAATAAATGTATTAATAAGTCGATATTACGAATAAAATCCGTGAAAATTTAGCAAAAAAATTCATTGTTTGACTGTCGAATTTGAATATCCTATCCCGGCTCATTTTGCGCAAATTATGAATCGAATTGATAAGATATCTCTATGGATGGGAAGCAGACACAGACGCAGAATCAAGCTTAAGCTATCAACGTCGCTTGGTTACCGTGGCACACAGAGCACTTCGACGCATGTTTTGTAGGACTTCGTACATATCGACCTTGGCGCATGCGCATGTCGTAATGCCTATCTAAAAAACGCTATAATTTTTTATTCTTCGTTTATCGATATCCGTTGGAATTTTTAAAATCGGGCTAGTTACCAACTTTTTGTCGTGAGACTATAAACCCTTTAGCTTCGCCTAGGGGTAATAATGGGTTTAACTTATTCAGGTATGAAAATCCAAGAACGATTATAATTGAACTGATCAGATAAAAGCAGCTTCATAACAAAAATGATCCTTTCAGTGACGATAATACTTTAATACTATTAGAAAATTTAATACTAATACGGTGCTAATAATTGACTACATAAAGTACCTAGGTACTTTTATATTTATGTATTTTAATTACATGACTGATAGATACGTTAACAGGCAGTATTCCAAATATCGCTAGTATTTAATTTGCAACAGATGTGTACTTCTAGGGTACACGCTTTATTGGTCACAGTATTATCTGTATGATATTTTGAATGATATACATGTAAATTTTATATAAGTATTATTTCTCAATTTTAAATTGATTTCATGTAATTTCTGATTCCGTAATTTGTCTTTCTTATAAATTTACTAATTAATACATGGCTATTCTACGAAAATAAAAATAAAATTTCTTGAATTCGAACAATCAACAGTAATTTACAATGATTAAAAGCTACCTAGCTTTTCAAACTGCTGATAAATATGTGCCTTGCTTTAACTGTCTCTGATGAAGGAGAAACATTATGACCTTATAGAAATTACTTCAAATCAAGAGTTTGGATCTGACTTAAAGGATTGAGCATTTAATATGAAGAGATATGATGGTAAAGACTATAAAGAATTCGTTATAAAGACTATTTTATTACAAAACTTCTATACTATAAACAGCTCCTCCGGAAATGTAATTCATTTGCCTATATTGAATTCAAAGAAGCAAGAAATTCAAAAAATGCGAAACGAAAGCTACTTCAGTTTATTCTCGACAAGGCCAAACAAAGTTCAACTGCTCTAAGTAAAGAAAAATTATATGACATAATGAGCCTATGGAATGAAGTTTGTACAGAAGGACTTCAAAAAAAAGCATCATATAATGGAACACGAACTAGCCTGTAGTTGTGTATTAATCTCCCTGAAATTCATTCGAGAATGAGTTTTATTTAGATGAATACATGTCAAACGGGAAATCTCAAATCAAAGGAAGAAGAAAAAATTCCTACTTGGCAATGTTTTAACTACTTTGATTCTCGATTGTTTGCCGTGACAATAAAACTTTCACACAAGTAAACATATATTTAACGATTAAAAAGACCGTGTGGCACTCGGAGACTGCCGCGGTAAAGCTATTGCATAGCATTTTTTATAGAATTTTATGTAATTATAATTATTTATTTATATTTTATTTATGCACTATTTTTTTCTTTTTTTTGATATTAATTCAAGTTTTTTCTTTAATATTAATTCAAGTTACACTTTTTGAGCGTGGGGACCGATAAGAAATAAAAATTTTTTTTATCGAATAAATGAGAAGTTAATATCGTTCAAAGTATTTTTATTATCTCACAATACATGTAGGTCATTCAGGAAATTTTATCATTGAAACTATAGATGGTAACTGAAATAAGAACATAATATCATATTTTCTCGTCCAATGTTGGATTCGGAGATATGTAAATTGCTACCATGACTATGTGTAGGCCATTTCTAAGTTTACATAAGCACTCACAAATATCCCCAACAAATGAGCGCCTAACATTAACATCGCTAACGTGTATAATAATTATATCAATATTCGGAGTCATAAATATAGTAAGTAATATATATATATATATATATATATATATATATATATATATATATATATATATATATATATATATATATATATAGCTATTCACTGTTGTACATAGGTACACCTATGTATACATATATACCTACATGTATACTTACGGGGCGCACATGAGGTGAGTGTGGCATTATAAAGATATGACAGATACCTATACACCTCACAAACAACTGCTAACAAATTCGTCCGATTTCAAAGCAGCTCGCCTCGATCCGTGCGAGCTTCGTACAGTCGTACCATATACATACATCTTAAGCGAACGCTCGGCCGAGCTACATGGTAGGAGGAGTGGGGGGTGTTAGGTTTTATTTCCGTTACGGAATTTCTTGATTCGGTCGCCGCGCTCAACGCCCGCGATAACAGCTATGCAATAGCTTAAAAATTATCTCTTATGTATTTACCTCCGAAACATTCAACTCATGGTGGACCAGTCGACACCGGGATTCGAACCGGGACTTCTCGAATGCTAGCCTCCAAGAGTAGCCAAACCGCTAACACATTCGAATTCTGTTTTGGTGAATATGGTATTAATATTGGACAAACTACATGTAATATCTCTGTATTAAATCACTAATACTAGAATTTTCCAAACCGTTTGTATATCGTTCTTCGTATATCGTCTGTATATCGTTCAATTAAGGAATTATATTTTTTCTCAAATCCTGAATTTTTCAGAAGTTGCTCAAATTATGTACAACAATAGCAATGCTAGAGCTCCATAATATCCCAAATATTTTACGTCGTCTCTACGTTATCAAATTACAAATCAATTCTCCTAAAAAGGATCATAGACACCGATCCCTTTCATGTCTTTCCATATTCAAAACCTAAAACGTGAAGATGTTTATCAATCGAAAACCTCTCTTTCCTCAAAGTAATAAGGATGTCAACTTATTGCCTCTTAAGGAGATCGAGGAATGGAGATCTCCGTCAGATCGAGATATGTATTTCGTCTTTATTTGTTGAACGTTTGAAAGCTCTGTCGTCTCCTCTCGGTTTGCTTTGATATTAGGAAATTTCAATTTAATTGAATATGACAGATGAGTTCATAGAATTTCCAGAGAGGATATATAGGATCAGTCTTTCAATCTAGAAGTTTGGGGATTATTTTGGAAGTTGGAGCGAATTCAGCCGATGTTTGATATTTGCGAATATCCACGGATGTAACTATATCGTAATATAATATGAAAGTGTATGCGTGTGCTGCTATTCAATTTCGAGAGATTCCTCTGTTACCGATATTGATATTGAATGAACTGAATGAAATAATATGAAAAAAATTACAATTTTTTTTGAATTCGCTCTAGCGAAAGATTAGTGTAAATATTCTATTTATACATCGTTGAAATTATTTTCAGACATCTGGATAGTGTGACCAAAGATTTCTAGTACTAGACGTTTTTTTTTTCTAGCAAAAACCTATATTTCGGTACAAATCTGCACCAACTTCAGGATCTAAAAAACAAAATACAGTAAAGTCTCACACAATAACTAACAGCTATGCGATCAAATAGGTATTCTCCCTTCAATATCAATAACACTAGTTATTCGTTCGATATGAATATATATATATATATATATATATATATATATATATATCTATATATATATATATATATATATATATATATATATATATATGTTCAGAAAGATTTCCGCGGTCGAAAGTATTTGAAAAACTTGGTTCTCGGGATGAACCGCGTATAAGATTTGAAAAATCTCGACGTTTCGGCTCCTTTTGCGAAGCCATCTTTAGGAGAATTACAAGGGAACATAATTCAGATACGTGGCCTCAATCTGCCTACTCCACGAATCGAATTAGGAGGAATCGGAAATAATACGATTGCGTGGTCTCAAACGGCCTACTCCACCAACCGTACTGCTTCCTGTCAACTCTGAAGTCTCAACCTGCCTACTCTGTACCAGTTGACTCTGAAGAGTAGGCAGGTTGAGACTTCAGAGTTGACAGGAAGCAGTACGGTTGGTGGAGTAGGCCGTTTGAGACCACGCAATCGTATTATTTCCGATTCCTCCTAATTCGATTCGTGGAGTAGTCAGATTGAGGCCACGTATCTGAATTATTTTCTCTTGTAATTCTCCTGATGATGGCTTCGCAAAAGGAGCCGAAACGTCGAGATTTTTCAAATCTTTTACACGATTCATACAGAGAACCAAGTATTTAAAATATATATATATATATATATATATATATATATATATATATATATATATATATATTTTTTTTTTTCACTATATAAGGGTCTAATGACTCAGTTTGGAGTGATAAACGTATATGTACAAACATAAAATATTTTGGACCGTGGAAATAAACTACAAAAAAGAAATTTATCGCGGGGAAATAGTACCACAAATGTGTGAATTTCTTCCGAAGCAAGGGATTCTGCTTCGGATAGATGTTCCTCAGTAACACACACAAGAGAAGTGGACTATAGAATAAATTTTGAAGATGTGAAGATATTAAAAACATAATACAACTATCACAAAAGACTAATACATGAAATGATTCAAATCAGAAAATGTGAAAACACTTTAAATAGGAAGAGTGACACACAAAACTTGAGCAATATTATACAGCTATATACTATACCGGACAGGAGATAACACGATAAAGAACAAATATATTATGCAGAAGAAATCCGACAGCTGATATGAAGTGAAACAGAAGAAAAGTCTAGCAGTTAGTTCACCTCAATGAGGACATGCGAGATTCAAATTATTATTTTGGAAATTTAAATTAAGTATGATATGACTATTGTGAAATTGCTGATGTATTTTAATGATTTTAAACCTCAAATCTCGGTTATGAGAGATAAAAGTTATGTTTATTGTTTTGATGTTAATTAAGTAAAAATTTTGTTTTCAGATCCCTGAAGAAGCAAAAAAATAAAATTGAGAAAGCTTGGAAAACAGTAGAGAGTAAATCCGTTAATCACTCCAAACTGAGTCATTAGACCCTCGTATAGTGAAATATTGTAAACCTACAGACTTTTAACTTACATAATATATATATATATATATATATATATATATATATATATATATATATATATATATATATATATATATATATATATATTCATTATAAATCTCAGTAATTATCAGTCCACGTATTAACATTACTTTGAAAAATTTATAGTGTATATTATGGTGTATATGTGGTAGCAAATTTATTCGATATTGGTTATTGGTATATCGTTATGTGCAATTCGCACGTATGACTGTAATACCCTTACGGTAGATTTATGGACTGTCTCCGTTCGACAAGGTCTTAGGGATTACAAACGAATTGGAAAAGGACTGCGAGGTGTGGGATAGGAAGGATTCTGCAACTCGCAATATCTGGATCAAGAGTTATTCAATTTCAATTCTGTTCCAGATACTTTTCAAAAAAGCGTGATAACTGAAATATATAGATAGATATATTAGTAGAAGGATAAAAAAATTGGAAATGTATATTTTATTTGATTATGATACCAAGATTGGATCTCAGAAAAAGTTTCTATTTGACATCTAGTACATATGAGCTACTTTAATATAAATTAATTTGTGATCACCGTACGCCCATATAACAAGTATTATCCTTGTTATGAATAATCTTATATATAATAAGAAGAGTTGTTTGGATTAATTGTTGTGAGCAGTGATTATCATGCTGGTTATCATTCAGGAGGTACCAGGTTCAAACCCTGAGGTCAACTGGTGTGATATGAATTTTTTGAGTAGGTATCATATTGGAATGAGTGAGTTTCTACTGACAAACTTAGAAAGACCAATTCTATTCACTTTACAGAGGCCCTTTAAAAAAATAAATATTTGTAGTACAATAGGTATTTGATACAGGTATTGATGTGTGTTTTTGTTAGAATGGATTGTGCTAATTTCGGCTAACAAAGAAAAGTTGCCGCAATGTTGCACTATTCAAAATATTCACGTGTTATTTTCTGAAGAAAGAAAACTGGCCGTTCATTCATTTTAGTATTTCATGAAACTCTATGGTATATATATATATATATATATATATATATATATATATATATATATATATATATATATATATTTATACATACATATATATATATATATATATATATATATATATATATATATATATATATATATATATATATATATATATATTCCGATTTCGACATTCAGGTATAAATTTGAAGAAACTAGAATGTTATTGATAGTTCCTGAAAATAAGAGTTTTGTGACCAAGTCTCTACAAGAGAAGATATATCTTTGGAGTTTTCTGGCAAACCAATGAGTTCACTTTCAGTTGCAAATAATTACGGTTCAGGCCTAAATTCAGCGGAAAACTGATTGTGGATAAAGTCTCAAAAGGTTAAGCTATCTAATGTTTCACTTCCTGCTCTAAAAATAGATTTCTACAAGAAGTCAAACCAAAACTAACATCTAACCCTATATTACTTTATAGACATCTAACTTAAAACCTAGAATAACCAGACTGATCATAGTATGACTGTGAATCTTTCATGGCAGAAGCTTACTGCATCTATCTTTTCTAGACTAGTTGGTGAGAACCTTACTCTCATTCTTCGAGTAGGTATAAATTGTGCATAAAGAATTCCTTTTCATTCTGACATAATCCACAGAGGATTCCTTCTTCAGAGCTGTGATGCTTATGTTTAAATTGAGCCAGAAGTGCGCTTGTAGCAGGTCTATTATTGTTTTCATATTTCCCTGTTCTTAGGTGTGTACTCGCCAAGTTTTCAAAAATGTGTCCAAGTCAAATTAAATAATTGTCCTCCAACCATCCGCATAGATCTTCTGTTACACTTTTCCTATTGTAAAAACCCCGAACTATTTTCTATTCCTCTAGAATTTCGAATGACGGCCTCGTAATTTATTTGATATCTCAAATATATTTTGAATAGCGTCATTCTGATTTATTCGTTTCTGCATCATATATTGTCGCACAAAAGAAAACGATCGCATAATAACTCGCATCCGACACAACGTCGGGCGTAGTGTGAGCCCGCTGGAGAAAGAAGTAAATCGGCATCTGATTTATTCCGATAGCGGGGAGATGTGACGAAAATACTTGGATTTGTCAACGAATATCTTGAAAAATGAGAAAGTATCCGCCGCAAATATTCAACAAGAGACGAGAAAATGTGATATGGACTACGAAGCATTTTCACGAATAATATTGTATTTATAGCTATTTATTTCGATCTCTACACAATTCTTCAGTGAGCTATGTTGAAAACTTTTCGGTTTGTTTGCAATTGTATAGGAAAATGATGAAATTTCCAGCGATTAGCATTACGTCCCATAATGTACCCGTTCTCGGAGAAAACAGATAGGAAAAATACGTGTATTAATATATATATATATATATATATATATATATATATATATATATATATATATATATATATTTATATATATATATATATATATATATATATATATATGTATATATATGTACATGTATATGTGTATATGGGTGGTCTAATGAATTAAACAATAATAGTAGTCCAGGAGTTGATAATATAACGAAAAAAGATATATTGGTCAATATAGACCAAATTGGTAACATAATGGTTGAACTTATGAATAAGGTTTCACAGGATGGAGTGTTTCCGACAGAACTTGAGATGGCAAGGATGATTCCTGTTTATAAGAAGGGAAATAAAGAAGACTTGAATAATTATCGGCCAATATCAATCTTGACAACGTTTTCAAAAATCGTAGAAAAAGTTATCAAAAAAAGAATGATAAACTTCATAAATAAAAGCTATGGTTTCGATGAAGGACAGTTTGGGTTCCAAAGAAATTCCAGCACACTTGGTGCAACAGTTGACTTGGAATATATACAAAAAAAAATGGATAATAATGAATTTGTGATAGTTGTCTACATAGATTCACAAAAAGCATTTGATACTGTAGATATAACAAGAATGCTTTCTAAGGTGGAATGTATGGGCTTTCGAGGACAGAACCTGAACTTGTTCAAAACATACTTGACAAAGAGGAAACATTTCACTGTTGTAAATGAAATAAAAAGCGAAACAGCAGAAGTTAACATAGGGGCTCCCCAAGGATCTGTTTTGGGACCCCTATTATACCTTTTATACGTACATTCAATGAAGTACCTTAATATCACCTCCAAATACATTATGTTAGCAGATGATACAGTGCTTGTGCTGACCGCCTCGAATATGAAGGAATTGGAAACTGTGATAAATACCGATTTAAATATATATTTTAACTGGCTGTGCTCTAACAAACTAAGTGTGAACTGTGATAAAACTACATATATGATAATCAAACAAAAAAATAAAAAGCATGTAATATAGAAGTTTATCTCAATAAAGTTAAACTTAAAGAGGTAGAATATAAGTATTCAGGATTGACTATCACCAAAAAATTAAATTGGAATTCACATGTATCCATTATTAGAAACAAAATTTCTCCTATGATAGGAGCTATCAAACGATGTGCCTTTCAACTTAACAATCAGACCAGGAAAATGCTATTCCTACAACTCTTTCTTTGAACCATACTTTAGATATCTTCTGCCATGTTGGGGTTCTTCCCCCAGATATATAATGGAGAAAATTCAGAGAATTCAAAATAGAGCAGTCAAAACAACTTATTGCATGGACTATTTTACACCTACAACAATGGTCTACAAAGTCACCGAGCTACTTGACATGAAAAAATTATTGATAATGGAGCAACCTAAACTTATATTCAATATACAGAGAAACCAAATGAAAACACGGGTTACATTAACATATAGTCATGAGATACATTGCCATGGTACCAGAAAGTGTGCAGGTATTCGACAGAAACTGCCGAGAAGCGATAAATACAAAGAGTCTCCCATATACAGCAGTATCGCAGCATTCAACTCTCTTCCAGTACATGTGATAAATAAAAAAAACTTTAGCTATAACCTTAAAAAACATTTAATGTCAACAATAATTTAAGGGGTGAATGCATATGTGTTTATGTTAACTTAACTTGTACAAAGAAATTAGATTTTGTTTTATGTGGAATAGGTTAAGCAACGAAGCAAGAATTTGTTTTGTTTTTGTATTTGATTTTTATTTTTTATTATTGTAAATTATTCATTAGGTCCTGTCACCAGAGATCTCACTACTTTTGGGACCCAAAATAAACGTTATTATTATTTAAAAAAAAAAAAAAATATATATATATATATATATATATATATATATATATATATATATATATATATATATATGTATATATATATATATATATATATATATATATATATATATATATATATATATATATATATATATATATATTGAAACTGGAAACTTTGCGCTACATAATAGACGCAGGGTGTATGATAAAAATAATAAAAAGTTGGAAAATTATGATTGATCAAATTAACATTCCAACAAAGCTTGTTTCGTTAAAATTTCCATTGATCCTTCAAGGGAGGATGTCAGGAAATTCGACATCGACTCCACACACGATGGAAACACTAGACAAACTGTATCGCTTCTCAACGAGTACCTGTAATATCCCGTCCATCAGCCACCGTAGATGCGAATATTTGCAACATGTTACATCGTTCGATGTTTCTGATTGATTTATCATCATATGTTAGCGGACTTGACTACTGACTAAATAACAAATAATTGGCTACTGCAGATGGCCACAGCCACTTGAAGATCAATAATACATTCTTCCTCTCAGGCTTCATTTATCCACTGCTGAACGTAGGCCTCTTCCATACCTCTCCACGCTTCTATGTCTTGTGCGGTCCTGAACCAACTTCTTCCCGACACTTTTTTGACATCATCAAGCCACCTTTTCTGTGGCCTGCCGATACTGCTCTTTGTTGTTCTTGGTCTCCATTTGATTACTCTACTGGTCCATTCATCTGAGTCTTGTCTGGCCACGTCACGTGACCTACTCATCTCCATTTTTGTTTGGCAATTTTTGAGATGATATCTGTAACTTTTGTTTTTCTTCTTATCTCCTCGTTTCTTATTTTGTCTCGAAGACTGACACCCGACATAGCACGCTCCATTGCTCTTTGGGTGGTCTTAAGTCGATTGGTACTTTTTTGAGTCGAGATCATAGTTTCGAGTCCATACGTCATCACAGGTAAACTGCATGTTTCATAGACTTTTGTTTCCAAGTTTTCCAAAGGCCGTCCAATCCAAGCCCATTCGTCGAGAAATTTCGGCTTGTTGATTATCTTTTCCTATTCTGATTTTATGTTCTAGATATATGTATTCATCGGCGGTCTCGAATCTGTGGTTATCAATGGTAATCTCTGCTTATTCAGGACTCATAGTTTTTATTTTGCTCATATTCATTTACGAGCCAATGTGTTTGGATCCTTGTAGTAATTGTTCGGGCATTATCTTCAACTCTTCGATACTGCTGCTGATTGATGATTCAGGGAGGATCCGTCGATGTTCAACCCTTTTTTCTCCCATGATAGGGCTTCGAATATATCTAATACCAAAGTAAATAGTTTTGAAGAGATTGTGTCTCCTTGGCGGACTCCATTTTGAACTCTCACTTTGTCTGTTTTGATGTGTTCGTTGACCTTCACTTGTAGGGTTGCGTTTGTGTATATATATTCTAGCAGTCTTGTATACCTCAAGTCGAGATAAATGATAGATGGATGACCTTTTTTCCACATTAAAATTTGTTTTTATTTCATAAATATCCCAGCTAACTTGCTCAGAAATTCAAGGATTTTCACCCTTGTAAGATCCTTAACATATAGATATATTTCATCGCCTACTTTTTTGAAGATCTTATCCAGTTCTACATATTTTTGATACAGATTATTCAAATATATCACCGTTAATGCAGAGTATTTAAAAAAACATTCGCTTGACTGTTTCTTAGTCGACTTTAGTTGCAAGGTTGAACGCTACGAAAGAGCTCTTTTAATTTAACAAAAAACTAGACAGCTCATGTCTACCCTGAAACTTCGTTTTAAATTTTGATCGAAGAAATTTTGAAGTTGGATAAGAAGTTTTGGAGATGACATTTCTTGGAAAAGTAGGTGTTCTAGATTCTACGATCTCGTTTTTGCAAAACAGAAGAAAATACGTTTTGGTATCAGCGAGTGGCAAGGAGGACAAGAATCCAAGTTTATACGTCTACGATATTGGAATCTGACATGGAATCGGAGCTTAGGTGATAACGTCAAAATGTGGCGTCTCAAAACCAACTTTCAAGATGATTTATATGAGAAATTTGAAAGTTTTTTGAGTTTTTCCTAACAATGTTAGTTTCGAGTGAAAGTGTGAAGCTTTATGTAGGTGAAAATAAACTCCATGGAAAATACAGAGAAGGTGATAAGCTGGAAAGATCCAAATTCATAATAAAATGTGGGGAAAATGGAGATAATTCGAGGCCTGTTATCGTCAACTTTACAGCTTTTTGTTTATCTATTATGACTTGATTTAATTTGATTTGTAAAATGCCTAGTCTAAATCATGTTTGAGTATTATGAAGCTATTAATTCGAGCTTCTTTATGCAAGAAGTTTATAATCGGCCAGATTTGATGGGCAATTACAATTTTTCACGCAACAACACTCCCTAGAATTGCTGATTCTACGTTTTGCAAAATTAACACTTTCCATTAATCACCTTTTGCGACCTCATTTGTAAGAAATCAAAATTTTGTCATGCAATTGCCTATGTTGACGTTGGAAAAAAAAACTTCATCAAACTTGCCGCTAGAGTTCGCCAGCTGACATGTCAGACCCCAATAGGTAGCTACACGTCGCAGTCATGTAATCGGTGCGATACACTGAGAAAAAGAAATCTGTTTACTAAATGAATGGTTATATCGATTAAGTTTCCTTGAACAATCAACATGTCAGTCATACTACTTTATGAGTGCTCAATATCACAACAAATCTATTACATACCACATCCAAATGATGATAGCTTCAATTTTTATTGAATACTTCATCAGTTGAAATGTTCAATAACACGTAATTATTAAATATCTTACCTGTAGTGGTATTAGGTTCAGGGTGAATATAGCTCATTTAATATTTCTATTTACCACTACAAATGATAGCACGTATGAGATTACTTCCTGTGAAGTCAAGATTTACCACTACAAAGAGTACCTAGTAAAAAAGCCGAAAGATTCCGAAGTAACAAGCACGCGAAGCTTCAGCTTCCGATGTGTCGCCATTTTTATCATTATTGTTTTCCGTATTGCCATTCGAGATTTGTGCGCCCATTCTCATTGTTTTAATTTTGCACCACTGTTCCAAGTTGAAGTTCAATGTTTACGAATAGATACCTGGAATGGAAAGCTTACTGATTCAATGGAATTTGGATATTTTAATACCAGCAATCAACGGTAAGTCATACTCTGTTTCATAGCGAATTTGGAATGGCATTTATAACTAACTGCATATTATTAAAAAGTCAACACCTTAATTGTGTAGAATTGTGTGGAAACCTTAGTCTTTTGTATTTTTCAGAAATAGTAGATGAACAACTTGAAGAAGAAAGCAACTGACTAATAAAGTACAATTATGAACCTTGAGGGAAGTTCTAAATCTTTGGGACAGGACAGAGTATCGAATAAATTAATTTTCAAACACCCTATTTATTGATTACTAAAGTTGAATAAACCAGCCTGTAAAGATTGTCTTACTTTTATTACATAATTACAATTGGTTCTGTTTCCGAAAAACAACATAGTACGTATAAAATACACATTTAGTGAAGTTATAATGAACCTGCAAAAATCTCTGATATTATATCAGTGCAGATAAATAATAACCATAGATTTGTAGAAAAAAATTACAAAAGTAGTAGTATACATGTCATATGAATGCTAGGTAATACCCTTATTTTGTTATGTAGTATTTCATGCCATCTATAAATGAGAACAAATCGACAAGTAGGAGTTACTTGTTTGTAGTGGTAAATAATAACTAAGCAGGAAAAGTACTTGATGCTTTAAGCTTCAGTATTCATTATTGTTTGGATCATACTATTTTGTAGTGGTGATATTTAATAAATGTAGTGATTGGCGCCTATTCGACCACAATGCTTGGTATAATATAGTTATCTTTCGGTATTCACAACGGATTATTGTTTTCAGTGTACGCACTGCACGTGTCCGAAATTATGTTATCACTGACAAATAACTACAAGAACTGAAGAACTGGTCTGAATATATTCATGAATAAAGTTAATCAGCCTGTGCAACGATTTTGGAGTCCTAATTCTCGTCGTCCATTTATACCTTCATATATAGCAGGGGCGGCTATTCGAAGGCGGCCAAGGAGGCTAAGCCTCCTCCTCAATAATATTCCGTGTACCACTAATATATTATATTGAATAGTCAGCATTCAGCATATTCATATTAAATTATTATCATATTATTTTATACACCTACCTTCTTTTCAACCTACATTATATAATATAATTTATTAATTACCATAGAAGGTATTTACATTTACTGCATTTCATTCATTTCAAGATTTGTAGCAACGCTGCAGAGGTTTAAAAAGGTATATTTTCAACGTTCATTATGCCTGACACAGAAAAGCAAACAACGGTGCGGATACTGCGAATGAATATTTCATTGCAATAGAAAAGGAAAACACATGTAAATGGCAACACCGATTGCACCTCAATGTCGACCAATCACAACTATAGGCTTTCGAGTACAATCGAGTGAATTCGTTGGACATGGACCGTTGTGACCTGTCGTGGACGAAAATAGTTTGTTTTGGTTTTGATTTGGCGTATTGTTTTTAAAATGACTTCGGTTACTGAAGTTAATTTTAAAAATTTCAATGGTGACTTAGTGGAATATTTGTTACAACATAACTTTAGTGCACTGAGTTAAAACGATAAAGTTTTAAAAAAAACATTTCGACCTACCCCGGAATTCAACAATTTGGTGCAGCGTAGCAGAATCGCGGTTTTAATATCAGAAATTATGAGAGACATTCTTGGCTTACCGGATCACAGGTAAAAAATAAATTATTTTGTTGGCAGTGTTTACTTTTTACTAGGGAAAATGTCTCTGTTTGGCACTGGCATCTATGCAGGACTTATGGTAATTATCGATAATACAACAGACTGCCCCGATTTTCTTGAAATTTCGGATTATAGCTTATTTTGGCCTGAAAAAGCCGAATATGTAGTAAGATTTTGTTCTGGGTCATCTTTTGTTTTCAAAAACTTGAGCTGACCTGACTTTTTCTAACCTTACTAACCTAACCTCCGAGTTCATAAAAGTATAAAATTCATGAAATAGATGAATTTTATTATCAAAAAGACAATGTTTTTATTATATCTATAAAAAAATACATGTCTATACCAAAGAATTCATTTAAATTTTTTTGTTTAGGTCTGAATGTATATTTTATTATTTTATTTTGTTGTTATTTCATTAAGTTTTGTTTGACTTTTATGACAAGAATTTTATTTTAATCTATTTTTGGGAGGGGCCTATTTCATTTCTGGCAAGAAAAAAGTCTCACCTCCCGGTTGGTTCTTGCTGGGCAACAATTGATTAATTCCTCGAATAGGTACCTATTCAATATTTAAGGGTGCTTGTTTTACTTTGATTTTCTTCAAATTATAAGGCGGTTGACCTTGAAATCATAATAACTTTCGCCTATGGTGTATTTTTTAAAACCTCTTGTAGCCTCCTTAAACCAACACCTCACGAGCCGCCACTGATATATACCCACTGTATTGCTCTCCATATACAGAGCGATATCTATTAAAATTATAATTCGTGTCCATGTTATATGCAAATGATTCACTTCGATTCAGATCAAATAATATCAATCTATTGTTCGAACTCAGCAATAAATAAATTAATATTTCCGTTCACCGATACCCAGCTTCATACTTCGTGCATATCTGTTTTTGTCTTCACAATACTTCATTTGAATATCGAGTATCTTGAGAATAGGGACGATTTCCGATTTGAATATTATCCGATCATACGGTTTGATTGCCTTCAAGTTTTTTTTCTGAGGAGAAGATATACGCTATTATTTTCTTATGGGACCATGATTTGGATTTTTTTTTTATTTTTCACTTGTAAATTATTTGTTGATTTTTACCTTAGATACGGTTGCTATAAATTTACTCATTATGCCCTCGGGCGTCGTTATGAGCGGGCATTATGGATCATAACGAACGCTCATTGTACGAGGATAACTGCAGCAACTTCCATTGATTAAATACTTCATAATCCTTGTCGTATACGACTCTGGATTTCTCCGGCAATTAATTATTCGCAGCTTGAGCTGCATTTTCTATTATATTCTTGGATTAATTCATTTTCATTTATATTATTTCTATAAGAATACTCAAAGAAAGCAGCGATGACATACACTAAATATGATGACAAAAATATTCACAAACCTCAAAATATAAACAAATGACATGCCTCCTATGAGAAGGAAAATGGAAAGTATAGGAGCAATGAACCGATTCCAAAATCGATTTTTCATTATAATAAAATAATTTTTTCGTGAAAAATCAAATCTTGTATGCACCACTTGCGTTACTAGATCTTAATGCCCATCGGGCGTTAGGATCTATATAACGCACTTGGTACATAAACAACTACTAAATGGTTCACCGTATTTACGAAAACTTGATATCACAATGCACCACCATGAATTTCATATTAGAATGTCATCTTGGAAATGAAATTTTGTGAAAACGGTTTCGCTTGTATTTCTCAATCACGAAAAAATATCAATCAAAATATTATAACTAAAGCTCATAGGTATTCCCATGAAATACGTACCCGGTATCATATATGCCATTCGGAGAAAATTCAAGACCAAAATGGCTGATGCAATAAAGAAGGATGGGGATAGAACACGAGACTTTTTCTTCTTCTTTCATCTCACTCAACAGTGGAGTCGTGTCAAAGCTTCAAACAATTCTGTTATGCGTTCAACTACTTCTAACTAACTTCAGTTTTATGGCATACGTGGGTCTCGTTTAGAATGGTTCAGATCTCACCTAACCAACAGGCAACAAATAGTACGAGCAAATGGCAAGGATTCAATAAATCTTCAAATAGATAGTGAGGTACCTCAGCGTTCGGTTTTAGGTCCAATTCTCTTTCTTTTTTTCATCAACGATATTGTGGACTTGAAAATAAGTGAAAGAATTACTTTTTTTGCTGATGACACCGTGTAACTTGAAGTAACTCTGATATGCAAGCCTTACAATCAATCATAAGTTATGATTTCATCGCTATTGAGACCTGGTCTGATTCAAATGTGCTTTGTTTCAACACAGATAGAACTATAGTAATGTCTTACAGAGGAACCCTTGAACCTATTACCCTTAACAATAACACAGTTCGAACAGTGGACTCAGTAGAGTTTTTAGGTCTCTATATTGATGAGTCGCTCAAATGGTCTACTCATATAGACATTTTAACAAAAAAATCATCTTCTGCATGTTTCACCATTAAAACGGTTTCTAGAAGGCTTTCAATTTCTGCTGCGTTATGGACATACTTTTCGTTATTCGAATCTCACCTTCGATATGGTTTACCTTATTGGACAATTGCAGCCTCTTCTACTTTGAATCTGTTTTCAGATTACAAAAAAAAACAATTCCTTTTATGTTCGATCTGAGCAGGACACATTGCGAATTCTACTTTAAAAAATTCAAAATTCTGACTCTTCCTGCACTATTTATATCCGATTCCGTCTGTTTGGTTCGCAAATGCACTCATAACTTTTCAGAAAGACCAAATCATAGGAATCCCATAAGAAATTCAGATACCGATATTTATTTAATAGCGCTCACCTCTGTCTAAAAAAAAACTTCTGCACCTACAATGCCGGAAAATTATAAAACACCTACTATTGGAGCATGAATCTATAAGTGGATACAAAAAGTTCCGAAGTTGACTTTTCTTTTGGATATATCATTTTACTCAGTAGTAGAATTTCATTCTGTAACTAAATTTGACAATGTACCTACCATAGACTCTTGAGTTCCACATTTGGTAGCAACATAACCTAATGTTTTTTGTAATATACAAAATTTCAATGCAATTGACAAATATGTTGATTCTTAACATATGTTTATACATAATTGACTCATAAATGTTTTTCTGTTTTGTTCTTTTTTTGATAGATTCTTGTTTTGTTCAACAATTGGAAGTGCAGAACATTTATGTCCAGTATGTGAAAGTAAAAACAGTGTTTTAGATGAGTCACTCAATGCGATTTCAAATGAAACTCCGAAATATCCGGAAAGTATTGAATAAGTACAATTCAACAGAATATTAATAACCACGCATATATAAAGCAATGAAATAGGAAACATAAAATACGAACGTCATTTTCACATTATCGATTCACTAATTTCCATAAGAAGCTGAAGTTTAACATGGAATTATATAACTGAGATTGAATTCTCGCACATCACTTGGTGAAACATCATAAAGAATAAAGTATAAACTTTAAAATAAAAACACTTGGCTTATGTTTCACAATATAAAAGATATTTAGATACTGTATTTAGCAGTAACGAAAAGTCGACATGTTTCGAGTTATGAACTCATTATCAAGACTGACTACAGGAGAGTATTACATCCTATTTTATAGAACAGACAAAAGCAAAGGTGATACCTGAAAATCAATTTGTTCGTTTACAAGGGGTAATTGACTATTATGGGCGGAACTTATTTCGAGAATTTCAAGAAGGTCAAGGCGCTTTCCTTTGTTACCTGAATGTAACAATTTGGTTTTGTTGAAATCCAGGAAGTGATTGAATTTTATACAATGCTCGGAGAAGCCAGTGGTATTTTTGTTTTGTAAAATTGACTTTTTATGTTCTTCAACACGAATATTTATATTCCTTCCTGTCTGTCCAATATTGAAAGCAGGACATTCGTCGCAAAATATTTTGTAAACACCACTGTTTTCTCCGATGTTAGATTTTTCTTTATTATTGAGCAAGAATGACTTCAAGTTTCTTTTATTTGTACAAATTGTTTTAAGGTAATTTTTCGATAGCCTGTTACAAATTTTGCTACTCAAATTAGGCACATAATTTATTGGGAAGTATTTTGGTTCTTCATTAATAGTTTGCGTGGGGTATATTGAATGCAACAAATACTTTATTCGTTTTTTCCCAATGAGCTTGTCGATAAGACTTTCATTGTAACCGTTATTGGTGGCTAATAATTTAATTGTATTAACTTCAGTTTGAAAATTTGTTTCCGATAATGGAATAGTGAACAACCTATGTATGAACGACTGAAAAGCACTGAGTTTTATTTTAATGTGTTGGTTACTGTCGCTGTGAATTAAATTATCTGTGAAGGTTGGTTTTCTATAGATATTGAAAGTAAGAGAATTCAAATTCGTAGCAATCTGAACGTCTAAGAAATTCAAGATACCGTTTTGGTTTTCTTCTCAGACGTTCAGATTGCTAGGAATTTGAATTCTCTTACTTTCAACATCTATAGAAAACCAACCTTCACAGATACTTTAATTCACAGCGACAGTAACCAACACATTAAAATAAAACTCAGTGCTTTTCATTCGATCATACATAGGTTGTTCACGATTCCATTATCGGAAACAAATTTTCAAACTGAAGTTAATACAATTAAATTATTAGCCACTAATAACGCTTACAATGAAAGTCTTATCGACAAGCTCATTGGGAAAAAACGAATAAAGTATTTGTTGCATTCAATATACCCCACTCAAACTATTAATGAAGAACAAAAATACTTCCCAATAAATTATGTGCCTAATTTGAGTAGCAAAATTTGTAACAGTTTATCGAAAAATAACGTTAAAACAATTTGTACAAATAAAAGAAACTTGAAGTCATTCTTGGTCAATAATAAAGAAAAATCTAACATCGTAGAGAACAGTGGTGTTTACAAAATATTTTGCGACGAATGTCCTGCTTTCTATATTGGACAGACAGGAAGGAATATAAATATTCGTGCTGAAGAATATAAAAAGTCAATTTTACAAAACAAAAATACCACTGGCTTCTCCGAACATTGTATAAAATTTAATCATTTTCTGGATTTCAACAAAACCAAATTGTTACATTCAGGTAACAAAGGAAAGCGTCTTGACCTTCTTGAAATGCTAGAAATAAGTTCCGCCCATAATAGTCAATTA
This sequence comes from Cynegetis impunctata, assembly GCA_030704885.1. NCBI lineage: Eukaryota > Metazoa > Arthropoda > Insecta > Coleoptera > Coccinellidae > Cynegetis > Cynegetis impunctata. The sequence goes on along the minus strand of JARQZK010002268.1, from coordinate 36,432 downwards.
CCCCTTGTAAACGAACAAATTGATTTTCAGGTATCACCTTTGCTTTTGTCTGTTCTATAAAATAGGATGTAATACTCTCCTGTAGTCAGTCTTGATAATGAGTTCATAACTCGAAACATGTCGACTTTTTGTTCTGCTAAATACAGTATCTGAATATTTTTTTATATTGTGAAACATAAGCCAAGTGTTTTTATTTTAAAGTTTATACTTTATGGAATTATATGAAATCAACACCAACCTAATAACTGATAGAAACTAAAGCACAATTTCGATTCAAATATAGCTCTACATGTTTATTAATTACGAGTTTCAAATGACTCATCCTCGTAAGAAAATGCAGAACCACCACAAGTTGAAACTTGACCAAGCGCATTAACAATCTCGCATATATAAAGCAATGAAATAGAGGATTTAAAGCTCAATAAACCCCACTATTTTATTATTTGAGAAACAGTAGCAATATCGCAGATAAAATCTGAAATATGTGAGTCGCACCAGTCGCCCCGAGAACTGAAAAAAACAACCGAACGGAGAAACAAACTGACGAAAGGAAGATGGCTACTTAGAGTCGCCTTTATCGTTCGATAGACTATTAACCGAATGACCGCGGCATACTGATCTGATCGGATTAACGAGGACTTTCGAGAAATAATAACTATAAAAGTTTGGAAATTATGACGGCAATTAATAACTGGGAAAAGGGGAGAATATTTCACGAATGCTTTCGGTACATGATGCCTACGTAATAAAAATTCGACAACATTCTTAACGTAGAGGTTGATATTTTGACGTTTGTTTTTTTTTGCAATTTGTGTTTTACTATAATACTTTGGAACTATTTTATAGTTTATCTTTTTATATTTGATAACGTCATTATTCTCTGTAATGTATATATAATTGCGATGTGTTCCATATTTCTCGTTCAATCGCTAACAAAAACGCAGAGCTGTGTCACTAAAGTTATATTTTTCGTTCGAAGTGCATCTCGTCTAGCCCTCCGTAACTAACATACGGTCTGTGAGACCGACAACTTCAATTTTCTTCGCAAAAACGATACCGCGTCAACTTATGTTTCTGCGCGTTTCAGTAGTTTCCTATTTCGTCATCTTACACTTAGTGGTACTAGGACAGTCGTTCATGACGCTTATGTGTTGAGTTACTATCACTTTCGGTCTTGTGGACCGATGTTAGTAGGCGTGCAAGTGATTTTCTGAAAATACTAAGTAAGTCAATATTCTTTTTTTATTATGAAACAGGAGTCTTAATTTATATTTGGTACCCGTTTTGTTTAAAAAGACTAAATAGAACATTTTGCTCAACAGAATGGCTGATTGGAGTTATGAGAAGGAGCAAGAAAGGCTAGAACGCCTATGGCAGGAATCGATCGATGAACCAGAAAATGAAGCCGCAGAAAAAAGCGATGATAGCCTGGAAGATGGCGATTTTGAAATTATGCATCTAAAAAGAACAGAAAAACAAAGTATAACTGTCTTTTCTGCTATAAATTCATGTGCCTGGAACATCTAATTCCACTGTGCTCAGGATGCAGCTTGAAAATGAATACTTGATTCAATCTTGTTTTTTCAGTTTACGGTAGCCTTTATGTTCTTGATACTCTACTTTTGTTATTAAGTATATACTTATATAGTTATCTGTTTTTGTTTATTCATTTCAGAGTTTGTTCATTTTTTTATTTCTCTAATGAAAATGTTTATGATTTTTAATTGAAGAAATTTAATTTTTTTAATGTTTATTATAGGACTGAAGTTATAAATAAAATAAAAATTATCAAAAATTGTCAAGAAGTGTTTACTTAATCAAACTCTGAAATAATAATGAAAATATTGCACATTATAAAACAATTATTAACGTTTAATTGAAATTGGTCTCTGAAACCGATGTTAGCTACGGTGTACTACGAACGTATGTTAGTCACGGAGGGCTAGATACGATTCGGAATAAGTACTGTTTTTGAAAACTAGGCTACGATAACAAACGGAAATAAAAACTAGAAATTATTTATTGAAAAAAATTAAGAACCGCGCTTTAATAGCCATTCGTAGTATGAATAAGAAAAAAAAAATTTTATTGAAAAAAATTATAATTCGCCAAGTGTTTTGCGCACTGAATAGCGAAGCAGATTGATATACGATTCGAACGGAATATTCTCCACGAAGTGCAGCGTGATTGAGGAAAAGAGTAAAAATTTTGGATTGATTGGGCCGATACTTGATGTAAAGTAACTACACATTTATTATAAAAAATAACGCATGACGCACGTTTCGGTGGAACTTCACCTTCTTCAGATGCTAATGGCAAAACAGTTTGCCATTTCATTTTTGAATGTGATTGTATAAGTTCTCTCCCACATATTTGAAGCATCGCTGCTTACTTTTATATTACTATATATATATATATATATATATATATATATATATATATATATATATATATATATATATATATATATATATATATTTATATATATACATATATATATATACAGTGCTTTCGAAAAGTAACGAATAAAATCATTATTTCTGAAATTGAGATTTTTGCGAAAAAATCCACTGACAATTCGATTTTGTTTTGAAGAAATGCATTTTTTGACATACGAACTATATTTTTGACGTAATCGTTATTCGAGATATGACGTCATCGAAAATGTTTTCAAATGGCGGCACACAATTTCGACCATGCCAATTGAAAGACCGTGTCATTCTACGTACATATCGTCAAAAATATGATGACATTAGCGTATGTAGGTTAGATAAAAAAATGAAAGAACATTATTTTTAATTTTACTAAATTTAATGATAGTATCTAATATAAATGTTGAAATTGTGCACCGTTGGCTACCTGACAGTAACAAATATGATTAATAAATTCTTGTTGAATATGGTCACTAACTTCAGGACCTATACGATGTATCTTCTGACTTATTCTTGCTTTTAATTCTTTTAAATTCGCCGCTCGAGTAACATATACTTTGCTTTTTAAATAATCCTCAAAAAGTAATCTAGGGGTGTCAAATCTGGTGATCTGGCTGGCCACTCAATCGATCCCCTTTTCCCTATCCAACGATTCGGGAACAAGGGGAGAAAGAAAATGTAATTTCTCGGAATATCACATTTCTTATTTGGATAGAAATTCATAAGTTCAGGAATAAGATCGCCACGAATAAACCAAATATCTTGCACCGGCTAGGTTTACGTCAATGGAATAGCAAAATTCGTCCGTAGCTATTGCATTTGTTTGCAGAATTGAATACGCCAATCATAGTCATCTTCATTTAGCTCTTGAAAAGGGCATACCTTATAGGGATGATACTTTGCTTTCTTCACAATTATGTGAACTGAGCACGCTGCCATACTGAAATCACGAACATATCCAAAGTTACGGTATTTCGACTAAATATTGAGAGGATGAGTTTTATTGAAAAATTCAACTACTTTTTGTTGGGTGCGCATCCTGTCTCCAAATCCGATAATGCAAGTAATTCCAATTCGTTCTCTTTCAGTTAATTTCAACATTCCTTTATGAAATGACAAAGTCACTACTCAATAAATTGTTCAAACATCCTGCTTTTGCCAAACAAAAGATGAGAAATCGAAAAAAAATATAAAAAACATGAAAAAGTACGATTTTCGTTTTCATCTGACAATAAATGAAAAATATTCTCGGTCGCTAGGGCAACTGTCAGACAACCATAATTTTTGACAATTTTGTAAGTAGACTGACACGCTCTTTCAATTAGTATGGACGAAATGTTGCCATTTAAAAAAATTGTCAATGACGTCATATCTCGAATAACGATTCCGTCACAAATATGGGTCGCATGTCAAAAAGTGCCTTTGTTTAAAACAAAATCGACGTGCTAGAGGATTTTTTCGAAAAACTCCCAATTTCAGAAGTAATGAATTTATTCGTTACTTTTCGAAAGCACTGTATATATATATATATATATATATATATATATATATATATATATATATATATATATATATATATATATATATATATATATATATATATATATATATATATATATTCAGGTCAGATGAATCTTTCCACCTAAATATTTCCTTTATGAATCTCGAAAATTGATCAAAATAAATTCTGAAACTACGCACCCAGTTGTTCCTGAAAAACATAGAACCTATTTACTTAATAAATTCTTACATTTGGTGTTAACGTTCGACATTCTTTTAAAATAGGTACGTTGTCTTAATCACATTACCTACATTTCAGTGTCGACTTGCAGCAAGCGCTGATTTCATAAACGCCCAAGAAAAAAATTATTTGGACTCAAGTCAGGAGACCGGGCTGGCCAATTTAGAGTCCCAATTAAGGTAATTCTAAAATAAATTAGATTTTTCCCGAAAACGAATTCAGATTCAATGTCAAAGGGACTTTCATACTATGTACTACAAGATATTTGAAGTTAATATAATATAATAGAATAGAATGAAAATATTTATAAAATTTCTTCTGGTACGATAAATGCTTACCAGCTCATCTCCTTGACGCCAACATAACATTTCCACCCCATCGATCTCACCATATCCATATTCAAATCGACCAATTTCTAATAAAGACGGCTTCAGCCGATGTTCTTTCTGCTTTATGTGGTCTCGGGGGTAATATGAATATCCCAAAAATTGGCAATAAAATTATACGATTCCAGCGGAGAAGAGTTCATATCGACCGAATATTTAGCACTGAAAATAAGACAATAAATTCCGGCTCAGTCGGTAAATTGGAATATTTGACCCCCATAAACACTGTAATGCTCAGGGTGGAATGCTGAAAATTGTCACGGGGAGGCGCTGACTGCGGAGCCTCTTGGACGGGGTAAGTGTTGAAAATAAATAGTTAGGGCTCAGTCGACTCTATATTCACAATTAAACTTGAAATTACAATAAGGTCTGATATTGGAAATGTCCGTGCAATATTCAGTCCCCTCTTGCGTGGGTTCTTTAGTGGAAATGATGTTCCAACAAGACTATTATGTGAATACGCTATCAATGCTTCGCGAGATGTGACTTTATAATCCCTTCACACTAACCATCAACCTGATTAGTATAACAATCTACTCATATGTAGGTGTGATTTGTTGAAAACTTAGTATCCTTAAATTTTGGAATCACATATTTTTCAAAGAATATTGAGAATATAAGGAATACATGCCATTTTAACCTTCCAGTAGTCGCGTCACTTTTTTTGACATGAGTAGTCGCCCCGGACTGACAGATCAGGATTTATAAAAAAACAAAATTTATATGAAAAATACTTACAAAGTTATTATTTTACGATAACTTTGGTTTTTAGGATAAATGTACTGGGTAATGCAATATAAATTATAAATATTTACTTTAGAGCCATTTTAATAGACACAAATTAAAATGTGAACTTATTCAATTATTGCAACTTGAAACTTTAATAACAAAAAAAATGTCCTTCTTTTGGTTAAAATAATCCAAATTTTCAGTAAGTTGTAAAGTAAACTATTACCTATACTAACAAAAAACCATTATTAGTCCTCCTGAGAATGTTCACGACAATTTTGTCAAATTGCCATGATATGCCAAACACATGTATTTATTACACTTAAAGCACGCATACTTGGTTTTTCTATTTTTTTTCCAGTTGCAGTAGGCACATCTTCCAGGTTGGTTGTTCTGTGGACGAACCTGTTCAACATTAGCTTGTATCTCACAAATTTCTGCTAATCTGCTTCACATGGTACTGGGTAGATTCAGCATATTAGCACGTACCTCAAAATGAGGACGTATTAATACATTAGCCAATTCTCTCAAAAATTGCCTTTTCTCTAAATTATTGTTTGTATTGTTACAGCAATATATCACTTGAGAATTAATACCAGCTACATTCAAAAGGGTATAAAAAACAACCATCGGCCATCTACGAGTATTTCGGGAACAATTGTAAGAGGCACAGAATTTGTCCACAACATCTACGCCATCTAGAGTATACATCGGTTATACTCTATTATTGGTTTATATTTTTCACCAGTACTCTCATCTATGTCGTCATGGAAATGCATGCTAGACACCAAGAGCACATTCTTCTTCTGTTTGGGATGGTATGATACAAGAGTACACTTTGGCCTATATGCAAACATACTGGTATGAATTGGTCGTTTTTCAGGCTTGGTAAACTCTAATGGTAATCCAGCTTTATTTTTTCTTATAGTGCCTATTACAGTCAGATTATTAGGTTTCGTTATCAATTCCTCAACCAAAGGGATAGAAGTAAACCAGTTGTCCATCGTTACGTTACGTTTAGAAGGACGAATTTCCTCAGTCAGCCTTAACACAATATCCCTGGCACTAGTTGATAGAGAAAATGGTCCAGCTGGTTGTTTTCCAACGAAGACTTCCATTTTGCTTGTTTTGTTTAATATATAGTTAACCCTATATTGCACATATTTTTATTTTTCAATGAAAAAATTATATGGTACGTATTTTGGTATTTATAATACATAAAAAATATCAAAAAAATTTTTATTTCATCTTTTTCCAATTTTTTCACATATTTTCTTACGTTCCCATTTGGGAACATTGTGCATATCAGATACAACAACTGATGCAAAAGTAAAATATACTAAATATACACTCGCATAAGAGTTATGAATGATAATCAACAAAACAGTTTTTTTTTTCATACAGACATAAAAATATTTTGCACTTTCCACAAAATATTCGACTTTTCCCTTTGCAACCCTCCAATCGGCAACGATTTCGCTGTTGAGAATGCTGAGGCCAGTGAGCAGTTCCATCTTTTCTAGTTTCAGAGGCAGGTGAAGCTTCTTTACACCTCCTTTTTGTATGCTCTGTCTCTCGTTGGGTATTGCTCGGTCTTCCTCTTTTTCTTGTATCTTCGTTATTGCTCTGTGTTCCCATTGTAGTTAGTATTTGAGCCAATTCAGTCTTGAATTTCAAGAGAGGCATTTCGCCACAGCTCTCAGATTGATCCGGATAGTGTTGATTCAATATTCTCCTATGTAGCAACCATGAATTGCATATTACTACATCTATCATGTGAAAAAATAATCTGTGATACCATTTCTTTGACCTGCTACGAATTCTATAGAGACCAAGCAAGGAATCGAGGAGATCAACTCCCCCCATGTGTTTGTTGTATATTTTCACAACGTCTGGACAAATAATGTCTTTCTTGGCGTTTTCAGATTTAAAAAATCGTGTGACCTTATGACATGGTTGAGAGCCAGCAAATGTGGATAGCAGCGTCACAGTTTTATTATCAAACCATTGTATAGCCTTCAACTCTTGATTTTTGTGTTCAGTAATTTTCTCCATGTAGGAACCTCTGCCTTGTTTTTTCAAATTTTTCTCACTAGGAAAGGTACAACCCATTAGCCTATTTGATCTAACAGTTCCTACACAATCAATTCCATTTAATGACAAATGAGAGAACAAAGGAATGCTTGTAAAATAGTTGTCGCAGTATAACTTGTGATGCAGATTTCGAGGTATGTTGCGAGATAATCGGAAAACAACATTACTTGCAGCACCGAAATCTTCCTCTCCCTCTATTACTTGTACCGAGCCAGTAAATAATTCGAAATCATATGAAAAACCACTGACACCTGAAAGGACCCATAGCTTGTACCCCCACTTATGGGGTTTCTTAGGATTATACGTTTTGATGGAGATTTTCCCCTTGAAAGGTACTATCTGCTCATCGCAAGACAAATTTTCTTCCATCGGTATTTTACTGCACACAGACTGAATCTGATCAATAACGGGTTGAATTTTCTCAATTTTGTTTTGCATTTGCTGGTTGTTATTGAAATGCAGATTCCTTTTAATTACTTGAAAACGGTTCACTGGCATCACCTCAGCCACTTGGGGAACTCGGGTAGCGGCAGACCAATACATTCTTGCACTGGGCAGTTTTATAATAGACATCCACAACAAAATTCCGATAAATCGTTGTATTTCATCAGGTGTTGTAACAAATGGACGATTCGGATCAATTTGAACAGAATATAGCATGGACATATCTGCTACCATCTGTATAAATTCACTAGTGAAAAATAGTTTGAAGATCGAGTATGGCGTGGTGAGGTCCAAAATTTCTTTTGGCAAATCATTATTGCCACAAAAACGTACCTTGTCATTTTCAGTAGAAGTTTTTTTTTCCTTCCAGACTAGTTTTGTAACTTTAGACTTTTTTGAAGATGCGACATTTATAAACTGGATTAGTGGTAAGTCATCTTCAGAGTTGAAATCTTGAGTCGTTGGCACATTTTCATCCAAGTGTACAAAATCTAAAATTTGCAACTCTGGATTCTCATCGTCCGCGAGAGCTGAATCCTCACTATCGCTTGGAATCTCACGGACAATATGTCTTGACGATCTGTTTCCATAAAATGATCGTGGAGAGATGGGTTTACATATTTCATCCATTTTGAGATTTTGTGTAGTTGATGCACAGTGTTCCCGAATGGTCACAGATATCAAAGTACAAAATTTTCTACAAATTACATAAAATCTATCGAAAACTAAAACGTTTCTGCCTTCAGGAGGCTCTATCCAACAAAACAGAATTTTTCAGAACTCAAATAAACACTTTCACATAAACTCAGCACACTAGCAACTATTCAAATTGAGCTAACCTCAACATTGCATGTTACGAGCAACTGTTTAATTATTTTCTATCAGTGATATATGCTGCCATCTATCCGCGCATAGTCTATATTATAAAACAGTGTTCCCAGATGGGGACAAGGTGCATATAAAGTATATTTTCTTCATTTTTACAGAATATAAAGGTATGAATGTACAAGGTTCCCAAATGGGAACAAGATGTAATAGAGGGTTAACATGCAAATTCCAACTCAACCTATAGTCTACTATTAGACCCAGATATTTACAACTTTCAACTCTCTTAACTTCTTGATTACTTATTTTAACATGCAATCTTTCAGGTACACTATCACAATAATTTCCAAAAGTTACAATTACAGTTTTATCAATATTCAACGACAATTTATTTAAAGCAAGCCAATCTGATATTTCTTGTAGTTGAAAGTTCATTTTTTCCTCTACCTTTTTTGCAATCTGATTCCTCAGTTATGACTGCAGTATCATCAGCATATGAGACAATCTGGCCTTCAGGCGTATTCATGAGCAGATCATTAACATAGAGTATGAATAAGAGTGGTCCCAGGATTATTCCCTGGGGAACACCCACATTCACCTCCTCAAAGTCACTGTAGTTTCCATTTATTCTGACCTTCTGCAGCCTTCCTCTAAAGTAACTAGAAATCAAAGTATATAGTATAAGTGGTTTATAGAATTTAATATGGTGAATGTCCAACATTGGACAACCTGGGCGAAATGTTGAATCTCGTTTTAAAGAACATATTCCTTTCGATAGTAGGTAAATCGGCGATATTCCATCAAATTGAAAGGCATAAAATCACAATAGAAGATCTTAAAATCCTACATATTTGCAAAAATGGAAGCACGATGAATCTGTGGGAAATTAACAAGCTTGGAAAAAACCTAGAATTTCAAAATGTAAATAATCAATTAGACGTCAACTTCTCTTCACTCCTGAATATCTAAGGGTTAGATATAATATTATTAGAAAAACACTTGTATGATTTCAACGGTTATCACATTTGACTCTATGACACAATAGTATATTACATAATAAGTGTGGTAACTAGGTTTTTAGCACACGCTAAGTGAAGTTTGAAAAACGAGCCGCAGGCGAGTCTTTTCATTCACTTAAGTGTGCTAAAAACCTTTACCACGCGAGTTATGTATACCATTTTATCTACAACCGTTCGTTTTGATTAAATACAAATTAATTATAGTCTAAAATTTCCCAACTTGGTCACCAGCAATGTTTTAACTTTTTTTATTGTTATGAAAATTAGGATGTCATAGCGACAAAAAAAAGCAACGCCACTTTGAAGTTGTCAGTCAAAATGTCAGTCGAAAATATGGAGATTTCACGGCTAGTTGAAGCTGCTATACGGCGAACTTGCTACCACAGAAATCCGGAATTCGCTACGAAAAGGCCTATGATATGTTAATCGAATGGTGCTCCCATAAAAAAGTGGATAACATTAAGGAAGATGTATTAATTGCCTATTTTGAAGATAAGTTCAAGGAAAAGAAGTCGCTTTGGTGCTATTATTCAATGCTGAAGTCCACCTTGTCCATAAAAAAGAACATGCAGATAGACAAATTTCCAAGATTAATAGCTTATTTGAAATGAAAAACCATAGGCAATAATAATAATAATGATTTTTACCGCACTCGTGCGTTAAAGTAATAGTTACCGCACTAATGTGGGTGTGTAAGAACATAATTTACGCACGGTTGTAGATAAGTAGTTTTACCAGATATGTCTACATCTACTTGACAATGATATGATAGTCGTAACCAGTATATTTCAAATACACTGTGTGGAAATTGAGGAAAAAAATTTTATTTTCAAACGTACAATAATAACGTCATTTCTCGATTGACAGGATCATCGAAAAGTTTTACTTCTCCGCCAAGGAGGAGAAGTGTTGCTATGCAACACTTTTCCGGCCGGCGGCAGGAAAAGTGTTACTATGCAAAAGAGAATTGGTAAACCACGAACAAAAAATTCTCCAATTGAAACGTCATTTTCACTTTCAACCACTTCTCACCAGGTTGCGAATTATAACTATCTATTATTTTACTTTATATCTGTCAGAATCAATTTTGCGTGGCAACCGTAACTAGGCAAATGTTCCATATTCATAACGATCGTGAGTGGATAGAATTATGTGCGTAAATGTGAATCAATTCAAAAATGGATATTCAGAATTTTATGAATTTCGAAACGTTTGAAAATAAAATAACATATGTCATTCGTAGTAGAAGTGACTTTTCATGGCTCGCTTTCAATTACCCGCCTCACTGCTCAGCGGGTAAGCTCAAGATCGCCATGAAAAGTGACAGTTCTCCTCCTTATGAAATAATATACTATTAATTTCTGTATATTTAACCTTATATTTGCTCCAATTTTTCCTGCTTATTTATTGTGATAGACCGAAATAATTTAGCTTAATGTCACTGTTACCTGCTGCCAAAACAACAAAAATTGTTGGCTTTCCAAACGTCAATAACAAAGAATATATTCACCAACCCAAATTTCAAACCCAAGTTCTTGTTGTATAAATAACTATTTCCAAATTTGTCACGTAATATACTGTTTAGTAAATGCTTTCAATAGGAGATACCGAAAATTTCTGTAAACATTCTTATTTAATACACAATAATTCGTTTCATCCAAAAATCAAATTTAAAAATATTTGGTATTATATGTCTCACCTATTTATAACAAAAAAAATTTAGTTTCAATTATTTAAGAAAAATTTAGAGAAAATTTTCGCTGAAACAAGTTTAGAGTAGGACATCAAAGTTCATGGAATTTTCTGTGATCATCATCATAAATTGAAACGACATCTATTCACAAATATTATTCCTTGAAGATGAAAATGTTTGCAGGGAATTAACCTTAAATCCTGGAAAAAGGAAGATCAATATATTATACATTTCTCTGTATAGTAGAGGTTGTTAATAGAAAAACAATTCATGTCTAGATATTTTCAATAACCATGTTCGAAAAAGCAACTTCTCAAATTCAACATATTCGTCTGAAATCAATTTTGTGACAACCTGTCAGCTGTCAAATCTGTTAACTGAATATATTCTCAACTTCTTGTTAAAATAGCGAAGTTTAGTTTCCATTTTTGTGAAATCACTCTTTCCATTATGAAATATTATATCTCGATATATTAATGATGAATATCCTACTTAATATTCATGTTATACAAACTTTGTTTACAAAAATCCACGCATATCCAGTACGTAAACTTATGAAATGATAATAGTGGAATGTTAGAGTCATAACGTGATCTTATAAATAAATAACGTTTTCATTAAATCAGAACCATATGGCACTTAAACTACTGTCCATAAATTTAGACATATAATGAGAATTTATGTGAATGTTAAACTGTTCTTCTTTTTTCAGAATATCATCTACAATGGCTGAGAGCTTAAATAATAAAACCAACAAAGCTTGTCAACATATGCGAGATGGATTTCTTTCGAAAAATGATACAGTCGGCCAGTTGTTTAATGGAAGTTTCAGTAGGCCTACAACAGATTATGAAAATTATGAATGAACGTCAGTCACAACCGGTTGGTTCGTTAATTTGAATGAGCAGGTATACCAAATAGCGATAACAAATGAAACATTGTTAATGGTATATAAACTATTCACAAGAATTAACTTTGGAATTCTTGTTTGAAGAATAATAAATAAATCACTGGAAATAACTTCAGTTCAACTTTGTAGTTAGTACCTAGCTGGACGAAATACGATGATTCCTTGACTGCACCTTCATTGATCGTATCTTTTTTTCACCGTGAAAAAAGCCTTTTTCTCATTGCGAAAATAATTCAAACAATAAACATGAAATATTTCTTTTAAAGAATTAGTTAACACAGTCAATTATTACTTGATTATTCATAATAAAACAATTTCATTTATTGGAATAATAATTGATAGTAAAGTTTGAACAATTACTTTCATCATAAATCCCCGAAGATGTTTCATGTTGCTGTTGATCAGAAACGTTAGATATTTCTTGAAGAGTTGATTTCACAATTTTTTCTGATATTTTAATTTGTTCCGAAGAAGATGGAGAATTCAATATTTTGTTTTTTAGTATTTTTTTAATATATTTCAGACGATATAACTTCACATTCATTGTTGTACAAAAAATGTTTGTATTTAGTGTTCGTGTTTTCATAACACTCTCATGTGCCATTGAAAAAACACTAATTTTACGCACTCAATATAAAACTAACTATTTTATGGGCTTAAGAATAAGTTTCCATTGAAATGGATTTATGTCCATTAAAAGCCTCCAATAATCAACTAAAAAAGAAATTAAAAATACGTCAGGTATCGCCGGACATCCGGTTGAAAAGAAGTTCGTTCATATTATTGTATATTAAATAGCAGACAATATGAAATGAATTAACAATATTTGGGAGTAATTCAATGAAAAAAATAAATGAAGGAATGGTATAAAACTTTATTTTCAAGAATTATGAAAATGAGTATTTTACTATCAATTATTAAATAAACTGATAATGAACTTAATCACTTCATTGAATGTTAGTTTGAATGTTTCTTCTGTATTTGTGGAATTCTGGACTTCCATTGTCTATAAAAATATATCTGAAACAAAAATAAAAGAAAAGAAAATTTGATTAGTAAATGGCAAAAAAAAGAAAATAGCTGCAAAATTAAATTCAATGAATTAGTAGTATCTGAAAAAAGAAAGAAGAAATGAAATGAGATTAGTAAATAATCAGTTTACACTTGACAACGGTTAGAGATACCCAACTAACCGAAACGTCGTGTATATTAATTGTATAATTTTATTCTTTCGCCATTTTCCAACTTATTATTTACTAATCTCATTTCATTTCTCCTTTCTTTTTTCAGATACTACTAATCCATTCAGCTATTTTCTTTTCTTGCCATTTACTAATCAAATTTTCTTTTCTTTTATTTTTGTTTCAGATATATTTTTGTAGACAATGGAAGTCCAGAATTCCACAAATACTTCATTGAATCTCAGTACTAATTGATTTTTGATGACTAAAATTGGTCACATATTTTTGTTATTCAATTTTACATGTCTGAAAAAGCTGCATCGATAGTCGTATTGTATCGTGATGTAGATTTAGCAAGATCATTGTTAATTATTCAACAAAATTCATCCAAACAAGTTTGTAACAAATAGTAACAATTCGTGGCTTTATCAAATGTTTTGATAAAGCCACGAATGCCATGGCGAAACGTCAACTTTTTAATAAAATCGAGTTTTTCAAGATTCAACAAGCCTGTTATTGCTAATAATTATCAAGAGATTATATATATATATATATATATATATATATATATATATATATATATATATATATATATATATATATATATATATATATATATATATATATATATATATATATACATATATATATATATATATTAATCGCCTCCGTGGCAAAGTTTGACCAAATCTCCCATACCGGAGAGTTCAAACAATAAACCACAATGAGGGTGATTGTCTTCCGTATCAGAGGATTTTGTTTGTTGTACTATTTTCATCTTCAAATTTTCAATCCAATGCTTTGCTACGCCGTTCTGATGAGGACCAAAGAGTCCGAAACACGTGTCAACGGCTGCTTCCATATAAACATACTATACCGATAATTTTACTCCACATCTTTAATGTTTTCCCATGACTCATTTCTTTGTTGTTAGATAAATAATACCCTATTATTTTTATTTTCAAACATTACGTAGGTAAAGGTTTCTTTGGTTTCCCTTACCATCTAATGATAACATTTTTGAATGTTAATATTAGACTGAATAGCATATAATAAATAACTAGCAAGACAAAGCAGCCTTATTTTTTCAATTTTTTCACATCAATAAATGTCAAAGAAATTTCAATTACGAATATCGAAGTGAAACGTCAACTCTTTAATAAAATCGAGTTTTTTAAGATTCAACCAGCCTGTTATTGCTAATAATTATCAAGAGATTATATGTTATATATATATATATATATATATATATATATATATATATATAAATATATATATATATATATATATATATATATATATATATATATATATATATATATATATTTCAAGATTCAACAAGCCTGTTATTGCTTATAATTATCAAGAGATTATATATATATATATATATATATATATATATATATATATAATATATATATATATATATATATATATATATATATATATATATATATATACATATATATATATATATATATATATATATATATATATATATATATATATATATATATATATATATATATAAATATATATATATATATATATATATATATATATATATATATATATATATATATATATATATATATAAGTATTTCACTGCAATTTACAAAACTATGGCACTTTCACTTTCACTATTTATTCTTCCTTAGTAAAATTAAATAACAATAATACGTGTCTTGGTAGTCAAGTGTAAAATTTAATAAGAAACTTCGATCCAAAAAAAGTGAATCTAAATATTGAATGAAACATACATTGAATAGAAAAATTCACTACATACTGTACGAAAATGTAAAATATTTCATAGTTTAAATATAGTTGAAGTAGAAAGAGCGAAACAATTTAAGGCCAATATAGTTTCGCTCTAATTTTATCACCATCTATATAATTCCAGATATGTTCTCTACAAAGACTGATTTCGAAAACATTTGAGATAGCTCTGATGAATTTATTCTACAAAACGTCTTTGAAATATTTTAAAACGAATGTAACTGATACACATACATGTAGATGTGTTCCAATTAAATTTAATACGCTGAACGTTTCATCTTATTAAAAACTTTCATTTCGAATATAACTTACTGGCGCTAACTATTTAAGAAATAATATTTTCTTTAAGTAAAAACAAATAATATTTGCTTGAAGCATATGAATAACTACTGAGATCTATCACAAACAAGGTTTCTCCTATCGCAGGATAAATATTGTGTACTTATAAGATATAATAATTTTTTTTCCAGATCTATATGGCATATTTTCATATTTGCTGAGTTTATGACGTGGAAGAATATTATATATATATATATATATATATATATATATATATATATATATATATATATATATATATATATATATATATATATATATATATATGTAACACAATTATTCCGTTATGATGAAAAATATAGATTAATTCAGATTATCTTCGAAATAATTGTATTAATAACAATAAAACTATTTTATTCTAACAGTTTACTTAAAGAAAGAAAACCAAAATTTTCTAAATATCTACGAAATTAAATATTGGCACAGACGAATTCACTTAACATTCAACGAATTGCCGTTTTAGCACTTCTTTTGTATTTTTTTTAATGCAAGATGGCGAAGCTGTGCTTTGAGGAGGTCTTCTTACATAACGTTAGTTCCGTCTGTATATTTTTTGAAACTATAAAATATCATAGCTAATATATGTAAATATCAATATATCAAAAAAATTAAACCACATGACCGTTGCGATATAGACATGCTTATGATATAATATCCTTGAATGCTCCTAAACTGCATTTTATATACAAATAGTTCAACATCTTTTCATATTTATGAATGTTTATCTATTCCGTATTTTTCATTATTCCGGTTGATGTTGAAGTATAATAATCTATCCCTTGATTCGGTTATTATTATTGGCTCTTTGTTCGATATATAATCTGAATCAAAGAAATACATATAATTATATTCCGTTACACTAGCAAACAGAAATAATTAAGTCTTCACAAAAACGCTTTATCTCCGAAACTACTCGTTGTAGACAACCAATTTACGAAAAAAACCGCGTTCATAAACTGCTGTCGACTCTTCCAACATATACCAAAGTATGAGGGTCCTAGGTGCAGAATTCACCATCTCGTTCTTACCCCCATGCCGATACAATGAAATCTTTTTTAGCTCATCATTCGCTTCGGAAATTCAGCCTATTTCCACTGTACTCTTATCATGAAAGGGGTTTTAGACAAAAAAAATTATGAAAAAAAACCACCACCCATGTTTTTCACGTTTTTTTAAATATATCAAAATATTAGGCATCCTATGAAAAAAATTACAAAACTGCAGCCAAACGTGTATACTCTGAGATCCAAATTGGTCCAAGTCTGAATAATAACAAAAAAAGGTCAAGCTTATAAAAGCACTTTATCCTGATTTTTCTGGTCAGGACATTATGACAAAGTGACGAACTTATCGTATTATGTGTCAATCCTTATTAACCAATTTTCAACATACTCAAACGTCCTGTCAGTAAAAATGACGTTGAAAGATTCCATTCACTTCAGATTAGTCTAATGCGTATCAAAATTGGCCTGGTTATATTAAGAACCACTGAGTACGAACCAGATAGAGATGCGATACGAAATAAAATTTCTAGCCCCGAAGATACTTATTGAATTAAAAACCTCTATATAAAAAATAAAAACGAGGTTAAAGTATGACCTTTATGGCGTTGATCTGCTGTTCACCAATTTTTCAAAAGTGTTTGTTTGATACTTTATATAGAAATAATTTATGTAGTAAGTTTTCCACTTCTTTGTTCATGGTCAGTAGGATAAGAAATATTTTTTATATCAATGTTGCTAGGCTAGCATATTTTTCATCATTCCATGGTTTAGCAGTGTATTGAATTATGTTGTGGGGCCATAGTCTTAAGCGGAAAACGGAAGCTCTATTACAGCTGAAAAGTACACATAGCTGCAAAGATGTCTTTGGAAATGAAAAGTTACTAACAAAGACAGCAGTATTCATTCTAACATTTGTTACTAAGAAAGACAGCAGTATTCATTCTAACATTTGTTACTTACTTTCATGAAAATCAGCAAAAAATCCCTAAGAATTGCACCTTTCATGAACATAATACACGTGAAAAAAATAACTTCGCTCTTCCTTCAGCTAGAATAAAGAAATCTCAGCAGGGACCAAATCACACCTGTCTGAAGTTTTACAACAAACTTAAGACAAAATAAAACAACTAAATCAAACAGCTTTCAATTCCAGAGTGGGGAACCTGCTTTTAGATAAAACTATTTACAAGTTGAACAATTTTTTAGAAATTGATTTTATTTTTACTTGATGAACTAATATTTCAAATCGTTTTTCTGAAGTTTGTGTCCCATATACAAAGGTTATCTTTATGTTTGAACCGCCGTGTAAAAATCTACATATATATTTCATTATTGTATTTGTTGTGGATTCTATTTGTATTGTCTGACATGCCATGGAATTTTATTGACGGTATATTATTCGTATATATTTTCTGTATCGCTCCTGTACCATATACTATGTGCCAGTAAATTATTATTTTAATTATTAAAGAAATATATCTCTCAAAGTTTCAAAATGAATATATTACTTTTTCGATGATGAAATTTGAACAGAAAAATAAAAGCTGAAACTGCATATAAAAAAGTATCCAGATTACTATTAGATAACCGGTAATGTCAAACAATAAAATCTAATCCAGTTTTTATATATTTAACAAAAATTAGGTAGTGATGTGAACCATTAAGGAAAACATAGATTTCTTGTCGACGCTGATACGATCTAGACTCTCAAATATTAATACAAAAGTACGTACTAAAATTCACAAACGATACATTCAACTGAACCTGGTCCACTGCCATCAACCAGACGTCGTCATATTTGTTGTTGATATAAATCATAATAGTCTCAAGTTTACCCAGTCACGATAAAACAGTGCACAGGTAACAAGATTTTATTGCCTAATACTATTAAATCGTTATTTTATTAATTTATGTAGATAGGGCCTACGTAACGATGTGACTTTATCGTTTCTTTGTGTTTGCCTGAATTGTTTGAATGCATGAGAAACCATTACTGGTACACCTATATATAATTTCTTATGGGCAGGACCGAATTTGTCGTAGATGAAATTATTGTTGTTGTTATCAAGATTGAATAATGATTAAATGTGAATGAGGTTTGATATTTTGTTGGTATTATACGTTTCGGCTGTTATGAGTCAAAAACTATAGAAAATAAGAACTTGAATTAAAAAAATTGTGTGTGTCAGCTTCGACGCTTCGACTGGAGTAAACTCCAGTCATTCCTCTGTTTTTCATATTTTTCATTATTTTATTAACTTCCACCATTTTATTGTGCACAAATATAAGTATTTTAACATATGAATGAATAAACTACACTCTAAAATCAAAACACAAATTAAGAGTAAGGTTGCTGTTGTATGTGTTCTATCGTATATATATATATATATATATATATATATATATATATATATATATATATATATATCTATATAAATATATATATATATATATATATATATATATATATATATATATATATATATATATATATATGCATGTATACCTATACATCTTGTAATCTCGAACCTCCGAGATTCCAAGAAGAGTGAGCCTCTCCTGGGCGACTTTTGACAAGTTGGGGTTTATACTTAAATCTCGGGAATACCCTATAAACCTCAAAAGAAAATTGTTTGAGTCTTGTGTATTACCACTGCTTACGTACGGACTTGAGACAATATCCATTACAAGGGATAAGATACGAAATGAAGAAATTGAAAGAAGGACTGGGATGATGAGTGCGATGAGGGTCGTGGCGAAACTGAAATGGCGATGGGCTGGCCACGCAGCAAGACAAGACCAACATAGGTGGACATACAGGACTTTAGTGTGGCACCCGAGGGAGACCAAGAGGAGCATTGGCAGACCGCAGAAGCGGAGGCAGGATGACATCCGGAGTGTCGCAGGAAGGAACTGGATCCGGATTGCTAGTGACAGAGAGGCGTGGAAGGATTTGGAAGAGGCCTACATTCAGTAGTGGATGTGCACTGGCTGACTAAGAAGAAGAAGAAGAAGATACCTTTACATGCATCAACTGTTACTAGCATACCCTAAAGCTACAGCTTCACCGGAAAAACATTTTTGTTGCTGTTGCGTGTTTCCGAAAATATTTCAAAATTTTCCTAGATGTTCCTTAAAATTTTTTTATTTTTAGGCAACAAATGTTGACTGTTTCTACTCGTCGCCTGTTTCCATTTTGAGCGGTAAACTTTAAAAGAAAATCATTCTGAACAAGTAAATAATAAACAATTTATATTAGGTTAACTTCTTTTTTGGACAATAAATGTTATGTTTGTTTCTTTAATATTTTTATCATGTGTAATCCTTGTTTTTCATATTAGTCCATCTCTCCTGGCACACCGGTCCGTCTCACCTGGACACCTACGGGTGAGATGGGCCAGATAAACTTTCAGAAAAACTGATTTTACAATTTTGTTTGAACTTTTTCCTGAAAAAATTAATATTCGATTTGAAGGTAACAGAATTGTTTACTAACAGCTTTTTTACAATTTTCTGCAAGTGCGAAAGTTAATAAATTATGAGCTTCAGAAAAAATGTGGTTCAACTCTCCCGGAATTACCCTATAGCTACGTTTCCATCGGAGGAGCAATGCAATATGGAGGAATATGCAACTTTTGACAATTGACAGACAGCTGTCCGTTTATCAATTAATGATAATAATATCAAAATTAATCGCGTCCACGTGTTTTTCAGATTCTTCTTCTTCGTTATTCATTGTCATTCAAATCAGTTTATTTTCATATCTTTCAATATTTTATTAACTTCAATCACTTCATAATTTTGATCATTATGCACAAATAATATCACTAGATAAAGATACCTCACGCATCAACTTTTGCCGGTATACCCTAATATATGCGGCAGTATACTTATACTCCTGAAGTTAAAGGTGCGCCTGGTACTTTGCGCAAAGAAAAGTAACATTTCACTTTTAGTTAACGCTCGATTTTACTCCTCATAAAACTTTCATACTGCGGGCTATATATGAAAATCGTTTCTTAAGGAGTAAACTCAAAAAAAAAATGTGGCACTAGGTGGTGAGGAATATTTTCCTCACTTTGCTGATGTTGTTTTTCAATTTTGTTTTCGTTCGGTACTCTTACTCAAGCTGAGTATATAATTTCACTATTGTATTCATGGAATATAAGTAAATAGTAAGTAGTAAATACTCGAATCACATGTGCATTAACCGTATGTGAATAACAAATTAACAAAAAACTCCTTTACCTACAATGCCGGAAAGTTATACAATCATCTACCATTGGAGCTAAAATCGTTGAGTACGTACAAAAAGTTCCGAAGTTCAACTAAGCCTTTTCTTTTGGAGAGACCATTTTACTCAGTGGCAGAATTTTATTCTGTAACTGAATTTCAAAATGTAACATAGACCCTTGAGATCCACATTTAGTAGCAACATATATTAATGTTTTGTTTTTGTAATATACAAAATTTTATATCTGTATAATAAGTTTAGTTGACAAATATGTTGATTCTTAACATATGTTTATACATAATTGACTGATAAATGTTTTTCTATTTTGTTCTTCTATTTAATAGATTCTTGTTTTGTTCAACGATTGAAAGTGTGTTTTGTTTGATTAGTTATCATTTTTAAATTTTATTTTCAATTTTTTATAGGTATGTGCTTTGTCGACAAAATTTTGTAATTTTATAGGACAATAAAGCTGTTTCTCTCTCTCTCTCTCTCTCTCTCTCTCTCTCTCAATAGTAACTGCTTGTATCAAGTTATACAATTTTATGAATTTTAAATTTGCATTACACACACTTGCGGCAGTTTCTATTTCCCTCATCTTAATTGATGAGAAATTGTAATAATA
>JARQZK010002268.1:0-7500 GCA_030704885.1 Cynegetis impunctata | reverse complement strand
ATACAAGATAAAATTAAAAATCATGAAAAATATACTAGTTGACCATGGACAATTTAATATATTACATAAAGAGAACAAGGAAAATTCTTCAATAATTTAAAAAAAAACATACCTACGCCACAGTTGCAAAGTAGACATCTTATGTCAGAAAGTTTGTATTCTAGCGACGGGTTTCTGCATTTTCGAGCTCTGCGGTGAATTGTTGGTTTCCAATATCTTTGGTGGAGGGCGCTCTGGGTTGTTATACAGATAGTTGTCCGACCATGATTTATATTGGGGAAAAGTAAATACTGAATATATATGAAGGTGCTTGGAATATTTCGATTTCTACTTCAGATCCAGATCACACTTACAAGTATGGTCACAACCTGCAATAAATGATTATTTTTCAAGATGATGTTGAAATAGTGTAGACCGCCAAATTTTAGTAAATAGTAGATTTTTTGTAAATACAATTTTCTTTTCAGTAATTTACTGAATTTACAAGGGAATTCAGCAAAACAATGTATGAGCAAGTTCCATTATTGAGCATATCTATTTCTTATAGCAAAATTCATAGTAGTTCGCGAAATAATATAAAAATTGTTCAAAATACAATATATTTATATATTTTCACTATAAGTGCTCGAAACACGCCATGTTTTCATTCTGTCGTCTCTTTCAACACTGTTCAGTGTAACTAGGTACTTATTTTTTTGAGATTGTATTCTGGCAAAAAATATTTTCGTAACTTTTATTCAAATGTTATAAGAAACTAACAAGATTCAAAAAATACAGTTACTGTACTTACCACCTTCTAAAGAAATTGCTTCCACAAAAATTTACTTATACACAAATAACACTTCACCGTTTGGCTGTTAGCGTTAGATAGATACTCGTATAGCGAATTAGGCGGAAATTTGGCATATTTACGTTGAGACGGTGGGGGTGCAGCCAGAAGTTAATCAATCCATGATTCTTTGAGCATTGTCCCAATGCTCTCGGACATTGACCGAATGACCGAAATACATTAAGTGATAAACGCAGTGCATTGCTATGATGAACTATACATAGGTTAATGTTTTCAATCATTAATGTTATGCCTATTGAACATAGCTTTATTAAAAGAGGGATTATGACAATGTGTCGTGATGATTAAAGGTACATAGTATTGATCACTATGTAGTCATTATCTTGATGTATTTTTCACATTGCTCTGATGTAAATAACATTATAAAGATGACTTTTTTCATTAGATTAATGATTCAATTACATTATCGTAATGACATAGATTTCATTATAACAACAATATCGTTGATTGATCAATCACAGAAATTCATTATTATCAATAAATTTTGGACATTGTCCTAATGAAAAATACGTTATGATAATGAATATGCGGTCAATCATTGGCAGTGATTGATATCAGGCTCATTTTTATTTTCTGTGTAGTATATTTAAGTTTTGTTTTTGTTCAAAATGTTAAATTATCACGTAGTAATGACGGATTCCGTCAACCATTTAAAATAGTTACACTTTAAAGCTGGAACTTGATATACCAGTATTAATGAATTGATGAAAGTCATCGAAGGCAATATTTTTCAGATAATCTAAGAGGTGTTCCATACAGTTTGAAGTCGTATTTTCTCTTATGCCGTATTTCACCAACTAATTCCTAAAGTTAGGCAATACTTAAACCGGGTTTAGGAATTTCTAAGTGCAATTTGCGTTTCACCACGCGTTAAGCGTTAAGTAATGCCTAAGGACGATAGGAAATACCTAACGTTAGGTCTGCCTAGAGTATTTAGGAAATGCTTAAACTCAAATTGATATAACAAAATTATTATATTTCTATCATTTTTTCTCTTCTTACTATCCTTTGTCAAATTTACACTCTAGTATTAATCAGTGGTACCAATTATACGTACAAAACTTTCCGAATCAAGTTTTTAACTAGGTATTTCTTAACGAAGCATTTCTTTCGTTGGTGAAATCCGATTTAGGTAAGTATCGGATTTAGGTATTTCCTATTTAGGCCAAGCTACAGAGATTTTTTCATGTAAAAAGTGTTAGAAGAAAACCAGCTGCGCCATTGTTTGTAAAATAGTTCCATATGATATAGTGATATGTTTTCCACTCGACTTTATTATTCATAACTTTGTTATTAACAATTTTATGCATTTTTTTTAGTTTTTTGCTTATAAAAATAAAACTATCAGAGTAAACGTGATGATGTTGATAGACTAATTGTAGAAAATGAAAAGACGAAGAAAATGAGAAGTGGGACGACTCGATCAGACCCTTAGTTTGAGAGAAAATCGGAAAAAACCGGCCAAAATGCAGTTTTTTCAAAAATTCCTTACTCGCTTATTTTTTGAGTTGTAGCGTAGATCCTCCGGCCAGTATTAGCTATTGATATAAACCTCATTTGTGCGAAGATCAGAAAGTGTCCGATCCATAGTTTTTGATCTGTGGCCATTTTATTATGTTACTATGCAACTTTTCAGCAGACCTGAATGCGACAGGTATGGTCCGATTTCAATTTACCAAAAAGATTTTGAAAGTAGAATTCTAAAAGTTCAAAACGTTAATCTTGGTTTTTCATGAAAACGCTGAGAAATATGTTAAAAATAAAGCTGAACATGACAAAAAAAGGCCGAGCGCGTGAAAGTATTTGAAGAGTGGGGGTTTACAATTATTATCTGACAACGTTTAGAAATTACTGTCATGTTCAAAATGCCGACGCTTTCGAATGTTATACTCTACCCCCACTCTTCAACTACTCTCACGCGCTCGGCCGTTTTTCGTCATGTTCAGCTTTATTTTTAACATATTTCTCAGCGGTTTTATGAAAAACCAAGATGAACGTTTTGAACTATGAGAGTTTTACTTTCAAAATCTTTTTAGTAAATTGAATTCGGACCACACCTGTCGCATTCAGGTCTGCTGGAAAATTGCATAGTAACATAATCAAATGGCCAGAGATCAAAAACTATGCATCGGACAGTTCATGATCTTCGCACAAATGAAGCTTACATCAATAACTAATACTGGCCGGTGGATCTACCGTACAACTCGAAAAATAACCGAGTTAAAAATTTTTGAAAAAACTGCATTTTGGACGGTTTTTTCCGATTTTCTCTTAAACTAAGGGTCTGATCGAGTCGTCCTACTTCTCATTTTCTTCGTCTTTTCATTTTCTACAATTAGTGTATTGACACCATGCGATTTTTTTCATTAAATTGTTAAAAACAAAGTTATAAATAATAAAGTCGAGTGAAAAACATATCACTATATCATATGGAACTATTTAACGAACAATGGCGCAGCTGGTTTTCTTCTAACACTTTTTACACAAAATGCTTCCTACAAATCTCTGTAGCTTGGCCTAATTGTAGGAATTACTTAGTTAGGAACTTCCTTTCACCTCGTTTTTGAAATCGGGCATTATAGTAGTAGATGAATGCAGGGTATCGAAAGTCAACACAGGCGCATACCTGCCTGTCAAAGCTTCTGAAAATTCTACCAATGTAAAACTTATCACAATTAACCGTATAAACTCCTGATTCATTATTTTTGTGAACTTTTGATTTATTTTTTTTATATGATTTCCTAAGTTATTTCTATTGTAACGTCAATCAAACAAAGAACACTCTAATGATCATATTCACCAAAGCTGACAAAGGTAATACAGTTATCGCTTTGAATAATAAAATTGTGATTATTAACATAAAACTTTAGATTAGTTACTAAAATATGATTCAACCAGTGAATTTAAGAAGAATGTAAAGTCAGCCGTCGACAACACATATATTTTTATACAAAATAAAGATAAGTATGAACTCATTGTTTCGAATCCTCTGGTACCACAACTTTATATTTTAGCTTTGGTGAATATGAAATTATTAGAGAGTGTTTTTTATTTGATTGATGTGAGAATAGAAATAACTTAGGAAACCATATAAAAATTAATAAATCAAAAGTTCACAAAAACAATAAATCAGGAGTTTATAAAATTAATTTTGGTGATTGTGATGAGTTTTACATTGGTAGAACTTTCAGAAGATTTCAGACCAGCATTTTAGAACACGAACGTAGTTTTGTTAATCAAAAGTCAGATTAACATTATGCAAATGATTTAATCAAAGAATACCATTCATTTAATTTTGACTTCAAAATATAAATACTGAAAGTAAGGGAATCAAACTTAATTTTCAGGAATTATTACAGATAAATGAATACAAACATTTCGGTCTCCTATTGAATAGCCAAATTGTTCATACGACAAGCCCCCTTCTTGATATTTTCAAGATTACCCAGCTATCTGACCAGGGGAGCGCCAGAGGTGGCTGGGCCCCCTCTGGAATTATTTAAGCCCACTCAAGAAAAGATACCAGAGTTATTACAAACCAAAAATGTTTATGTCTGCGTTGAAACATAAAACTAGCCTAGTTACAAACAAATCTACCAATCTTTTAACCCGCAAAACATGTTGACGTTTTTCATCCTAAAATGAAATAGCGACAAACAAGCGGCTACCATCAGAGTTGCAAGATTTTTCAGAGACGTGTTGCACTTTAGACGCTGATTTGTTGCCCAAAAGCGCAACCGTGGTTGCGACATGTTAACATCAGGAAAACATCGGTAACAACTATTTTTCATATAAAATTCACTTATTCTAGGAGTTAGTTCATACGTGTTTTGCTGCTAATTTGTCGCCCAAAATCGCAATTATGATTTTTTCCCAACTGCATGAAACAACATGTTGCCTCGTCCGAAAAACAAAAATAGGTATTTTCGGGACTTTTTACTTAAATTACTATTACAATCAAAACCACGATTCTGTTACAAATATCTTTATTTTATATAAACTGTTCACAAGACATCATAACATCATCATCATCTTTGTCTGTGCTTGAAGTTGTGGATTGGTTCTGCTACTGATACATATCAGAATTAAATTTTGCATATTTAGCTTTACTAGGCTCAAATTATTTACAGCAAATCTAATTTATTTTCAAGTGAGATCTGAAAGACACAACTGAATTTAAAATTTTTAGTATCGTTTTGTTTGGAATTTTATATTTAACAATATTAATCAATGAAAATATCCTCTCCACGAATGAATTGGATGACGGTAACCTTAGAAGAGTAAATTCAAATAGAGCTAAATCTTCTATTTGTTTTATTTATTCAGAGGTTTCTATGAGAGAATTTTTATTTATTATTTTTATTAGAATAAATTTTTTTTATTTTTCCAAAATTTTTTCAATTGATATTCGTTTGCCAGTATACACTTCTAGGTAGAAAGACAGAAAAATTTTGTATATTCCTTTTTTTTTTCACGAATATTTATTTTAGTACTTTGTAAAAACAAGCCCCCTCAAGAATTTGTTCAGCCCCCTCTAGAAAGCAGTGCTGGTTACGGCCCTGCTATCTGACTAACAGTTTAAAACAACTTTCACTATTTTACTAGCACTACTAGCTTCACTGAAACGTGTTTTTATGAACCATGGTTTTTATATATTTCGAATTTGCTATATTTATTACATTTTCAAGTAGGTATATAGGCCAAGCTACAGAGATTTTTTCATTGTAAAAAAGTGTTAGAAGAAACCAGCTGCGCCATTGTTTCTAAAATAGTTCCATATGATATAGTGATATGTTTTTTCAGTCGGGCTTTATTATTTATAACTTTGTTTTTTAACAATGGTTATGCAAAAAATTGAATTTTTTTTAGTTTTTGCTTATATAAATGAAACTATTAGAGTAAACGTGATGGTGTTAATAGACTAATTGTAGAAAATGGAAAGGCAAAGAAAAATGAGAAGTGGGAAGAACTCGATCAGACCCTTAGTTTGAGAGGAAATCGGAAAAACCGGCCAAAACGCAGTTTTTTCAAAAATTCTAAACTCGCTTATTTTTTAAGTTGTAGCGTAGATCCTGCGGCCAGTATTAGCTATTAATATAAACCTTCATTTGTGCGAAGATCAGAAAGTGTCCAATGCATAGTTTTTGATCTGTGGCTATTTGATTATGTTACTGATGCAATTTTTCCAGCAGACCTGAATGCGACAGGTATGGTACGATTTCAATTTACTAAAAATGATTTTGAAAGTAGAATTCTCATAGTTCAAAACGTTCATCTTGGTTTTACACGAAAAACGCTGAGAAATATGTTAAAATTAAAGCTGAACATGACAAAAAAACGGCCGAGCGCGTGAGAGTAGTTTGGAAGAGCACGGTTTGTAGAATAATACGGTTGCCTCGTAACTCGTAACCAATCATTGACATGGCGAGTCGTGACGTCACAAGAATGCTGTTGGCAAACTTCCCAGCATCTCAAGTGTAATTGAAAATAATGTTTTTAATAATTACAGGGCAAGTTTATTGAAATCGAGACAGAAGGACAATGAATGATAACTAAAAGTATATTTTCCATTAAAATATTAAAACTTAAACGAAGGCGGTATTATATGAATTACACGATGAATGTTTTATTTGTACCTATATGTATAGTTATTTTGGTCTTGAATAAGACGAAGTATTACGACAAAATATATGTATATCAAAAATACAAAACACAACAAAGAAAAAATGGTTTAAAAATTAATTAACACACCTAAGTTATAATTGAATTGTATATGTATATTATTTATATAGAACAATGATAATAGAATAAATAGATTAATGTTACAGTTTTTCTCATTTTTTTATGAAATCTTCTAGGCTTCATCCGGTTGTCACGTTTTCTTTTATTCAATGAAAGTTCTCAGATTTCTTTGAATTAAGGTATTTTATCCTGATAAATACTCTCTGTCGAACAAATGAGTAAATTAATTTTTTGGCAATAAGTGGTTTTTTCACATATAAAATGTATAGTTGTACGTTTTACCAATTTTTGTTTTAATTTTGAATTGATCTTTATTCACTATTAACGAACCACTCATCCAGAAGCGTTCAACATCACTTTGCCAAGAGGAAGATGACGGGCTCCGTTTAAGCCACCAAACGAAAGGCTTGTGTACCATGATGTGCATTGCATAAGAATGAAGGTTCGTTTTTCCTCTTTCAACTTCATTCTCTTACTTCTTTCCACTAATATTCTGTTTCAGGAGCCAATGGAAGATTATAGTGATGGAAAAGCTAAAATATATACAATAAAACACTCATTTTTTTCGGGCAAGATTTCATTGACAACTCACCTGTTTCTTTGGAGTCTTTTTGGCAATTTATTTGTTATCTGAGCTTCAATCATGTCTTCATATTGATCCAGCGCAAAATGTTGTTTACTGCAGACGACGTTTATTTTTTGGATCAAAGGGGCCATTCTTTCGGACAAAGACGAACCCATTGTTATAAAAACTTTTTTTTTGGGGGAAAGTGAAAATATCTTAATAATTCCCTTCCTTTTTCGCCCTTCACTGTTACTTTTTTACAAGTAGCCACACTACACAACATTGTCCCAGTCATTTCTACAAGTAGAATATCAAAAAAGCATTTCAAATTATAGAGTAAAAA
>JARQZK010002267.1:290000-307324 GCA_030704885.1 Cynegetis impunctata | reverse complement strand
TGTCCAATTCATATTTAACTATTATACGTCAGATATATGTATTGTTGGAATTATCAACATATTCGACTAAGGGGCAGTGGTTGAAATTAACTTAAATTTTATCTAGTATGTAAGTTTGTCAATATGACAGTTGTTGTGTTTAACATAATTTTGATTAAAGACAGAATATATAATTACTCTCTTGATTTTTAATCAATACGTTTAACGTAATATGTGTTTTTTAACATTAAACGACACACGTTCGTGGCAATAAAATGAAGTGAACTAGGACATTTATTTGAAACTAATCAAACAAACCTCCTAGCGGAGCTGGTTATAAGAGTTCACGAAGCATCGAAATATCAACATCTACCCCAGACGGTAAATGTTCGAAATGTTAATTTGTTTATCACAATCGATGGAAATTGATAGACCGACTGTTTCGCCCTTATCGGGCTCATCAGTATCATCCATCCACCGAGAGTGATAACCAAACCAACATTTCAAACGGTCATACATATTTCTTCTAGTAACTCCATGACATATAAATATGACACAGCGCCACCAGTCGGAAACAATTGAACCACATCTTTCAGAATAGAAGAAAACATTTCGGCAACGAAAACTCGTACGCCCTGACACCCGAAGGTGGTTACTATAATCGCTAAGCAAGAGTAAAGCTGATACATCCATTTTGATAAACAAATTAACATTTCGTATGTCATGGAGTTACTAGAAGAAATATGTATGACCGTTTGAAATGTTGGTTTGGTTATCACTCTCGGTGGATGGATGATACTGATGAGCCCAGATAAGGGCGAAACAGTCTGTCTATCAATTTCCATCGATTGTGATGAACAAATTAACATTTCGAACAATTACCGTCTGGGGTAGATGTTGATATTTCGATGCTTCGTGAACTCTTATAACCAGCTCCGCTAGGAGGTTTGTTTGATTAGTTTCAAATAAATGTCCTAGTTCACTTCATTTTATATATATATATATATATATATATATATATATATATATATATATATATATATATATATATTAATATATATGCTTGCTGACCTGGAAAACATTGTTCTGCCATATAAATTATTTTAATCTATCTTTCTATCTATTTGTCTATCTATCTTTTTATCTACCTATCAATATTCATTCATATATCTGCCTAATTAAGATAAATTAAAATAATTTATATGGCAGAACAACGTTTGCCAGGTCCGCAAGCATATATATATATATATATATATATATATATATATATATATATATATATATATATATGTATATATATAATATATACTATATATTATATATGTATAATGGTATATAATATATATATATATATATATATATATATATATATATATATATATATATATATATATATATATATATATATATATATATATATATATATATGCTTGCGGACCTGGCAAACGTTGTTCTGCCATATAAATTATTTTAATCTATCTTTCTATCTATTTATCTATATTTTTTTATCTACCTATCAATATTTATTCATCTATCTGCCGCTGTATCTCTATCTATCTATCTATCTATCTATCTATCTATCTATCTATCTATCTATCTATCTATCTATCTATCTATCTATCTATCTATCTATCTATCTATCTATCTATCTATCTATCTATCTATCTATCTATCTATCTATATATCTTTTTCTCTATCTATCTATCTATCTATCTATCCTATCTATCTATCTAATCTATCTATCTATCTATCTATCTATCTATCTATCTATCTATCTATCTATCTATCTATCTATCTATCTATCTATCTATCTATCTATCTATCTATCTATCTATCTATCTATCTATCTATCTATCTATCTATCTATCTATCTATCTATCTATCTATCTATCTATCTATCTATCTATCTATCTATCTATCTATCTATCTATCTATCTATCTATCTATCTATCTATCTTTCTATCTATCTATTCTATCTAATCTATCTATCTATCTATCTATCTATCTATCTATCTATCTATCTATCTATCTATCTATCTATCTATCTATCTATCTATCTATCTATCTATCTATCTATCTATCTATCTATCTATCTAATCTATCTATCTATCTATCTATCTATCTATCTATCTATCTATCTATCTATCTATCTATCTATCTATCTATCTATCTATCTATCTATCTATCTATCTATCTATCTATCTATCTATCTATCTATCTATCTATCTATCTATCTATCTATCTATCTATCTATCTATCTATCTATCTATCTATCTATCTATCTATCAATATATCTATATCTAAAGCACCAAAAATTGAAAAAAACAAGAATAATTTCACATTGTATTTACTATAATATAAATTTAACTTATACTTTGGCCTCAGCAACACGTAAAGCGTTAGTAATTTCAACATAGCGCCATCCATTGGATACTTACTCAATCCACTAACTACGTTATACCGCCATCTGTAAGTATCTTATCAAACTAACAGAGATAATCAACAAATAATTTGCAATAAAATAATATTGCGACTATAAATTAAGATGTAAGCTATCCTATCTTTCAAGTTGGATCAAACTGCACACGGTGTGCAAATTTGATTAAAATCGGTTGAGTAGTTTTGGAGTCCATCGCGGACAAACGTAATTTATATATCAAGATATATATATATATATATATATATATATATATATATATATATATATATATATATATATATATATATATATATATATATATATATATATATATATATATATATATATATATATATGCATTTTGACTTATACGCCTCCAAAACGACAAGCTTCCGATGAATACGGCTCCGAAATCGGAGGTGAATTCGAAAATTCGGAGGCGAATACGAAACCCGAGTATATCCCTCTCTACATGCTTGAATGGTTAGTAGGAGAGGTTCCACAAATTTTCGTTTGGAGGCCTATCAAGTGGTATATACACTATACAGTTATACAATACAGTTCATGCGAATTCCACTACGGGGCGCCACCGTTTTATACTCGTATATCGTATAAACACAATTTTAATGTAAATAGCCTCCACATATGGTCTATACGAAAGCACCTCATAAATTTGCGCAACAACGCGTGGAGGCGAATGAGTGCAGGGAATAATACATCTGTATGTACGGGAATATCATTCTGAGAAAATGGAAGTAGCGTCTTTTTCAAACAAAGGAGTGATCTCGCTATTTAATCGAATATGGAAGTATCATTCTCTTCGTGAAAATTTTCATTGATTCATTGAATTTGTATAAAATTTGAATTTTTTACATACATTCCCTATAATTAGAACCACTTTCTATCATCAATATAATTTAATTCAGGTTCAGGTATATAATTAAAGTCGCCATCATTCATTTGATAGTCCAGAGACATAATAATGATTTCTTTACTTTGATCAGCTTTAATATTCGAATAATATCAAGAGAACTAAATAATTGTATTCATTTCTTTTACATTTTCAAGGTTGATATTGTGAAGTAAAATCCATCGTATTAATAAGCGCAGCGAAATTAATACTATTTATCTTGTCCTTTTTTTTTTCGAAAAGTGTCCCTAATAATATAAAAAGATGTGAAGTTAGTTAATTATCGTTTTCGATGTTACCTATTCTCCAGCCGATTTAATTTTCATTTAGCGAAATTATTCCTTATATAAAATGTTTAAGAACTTGGAACAATATATATATTTTTTTTAACGAAATAGCCACATGCAGAAACAGAAAATATAACAATCTCAAAATAAAGTCATTGGAAAATTTTAATTAAAAATAATTTTTAGATAAATATTTATTAGCACAAGTTTTCAGGCGAATACAATCCTTGTTGTGAAATATCTCTGGATATTTAGTGAGAAACTGTGAGGTATTATTTTTTGTTAGGCCCAACTTTCTTTCTAATCTATGTGTCTCTTGAAGTGGCTCTTCAATCTGATGCTCTGTCCAAAGGGTTCTCCCAATTATGCAGCTTGTAATAAAACTTTCTCTTAAAGATGTTTGACTGAAATATCATATACAATTATATACATGAAAGCTTTCAGAAAGGTTTTCATTGTGTATCGAAGGTATTACAAAATAATGAGAAAGTTTTATTTAGATTAACGTGATAAGTAATTCTAAAAAATTAATCATTCAATTGATTTTATAAGATTGTGGATTGAATTGCAGACAAATTGAATGCTCATTCTCATTAAAGACATGATAACTAAAGAGGGAATCAAACACATTTCAAAAATGAGTTAGATACATAGACAAAGGGAGCCGTATTACAGAGATCTTCTGATTCCAAAAATGTATGCAATTATTTTATGAATTAAAACATTATTCATAAAATAATTGATCTTGGACTAAATAATTCAAAAATTACTTCAACAGAAATTTTGTTCCTGGATGAGTGCCTTTTTGGAAAAGACAACTCTTTACAATCTGAGTGGTTTCGTTCTAAATGCCGCTCAAAGTTTGTGACAACTATAAAACAGTCTGCATACTGTTGTTTTCATTCTCTTCTTATTTTTAGTTTGATTCTTTAATGTTAATACTTCATGAAAAATTATATATTCGGAAAGAAACTTTCACGTCTAATTCATATCACTTGGTGACGTATCTATTCCATTATGTCATATTCTGAAAACAATAATCATAAAATTGGTTACTCGACAAATTTTTGATTGGAACAAATAATCACAGCAGATTTTGGAGTTGGGTCTACAACGCTATTATGAATTACATTTATTCTACTCGTTTCGAAACCATCGGACTTAGCATCTTGAGTTATTTGGATCACCTGTTGATTTATACTTGGTTGGTAAATATGATTGAAAAAAAAAACTCTAGACAATCAACTAACATAAATTATTTCTTAACCTCTTCATTACTGATGTCGAAACGAGAACTTTTTGAAATAATTTTACTTAAGTGGTTAAGTTAATCTCAGTTGAAAAATCCAACGATTGATGTTTTCAGTTGAAGTACCTACATTTATCAATCCAGCTCAGAAACAATCAAAGAAAGTTTACTAAATATGCTTTAATAAGATCATTATTAAAAGATGTGGAAAAGTATGGAGTTTAAAAATCATTTGTTATACATAATCATTAGAAGAAATATAAGTATAATAAGAACAAAATTATTCAGCATCAATAATAGTTTCGTACAACCTTGATTTAAAAACCTTTGATGATGGACTTACAACCCCGATACAGTGTGTATTTCAAAAATAATTATACTTTCAAATATATATTGTAACATTTTTTCCATGATGAGCGAAAGATCAATGAACACTCATTCATTATACTTATCATTTTCACCAAATTTGTAATAAGTATATCTGATATATTACTAATCACGGAGTACATGTCATGAAGATTGTTGCATTGGAATGTTTCAGTATTTATTCACATACAACTTCACTCTAGAAGGAAAATAAAAAACTATAAACTAATATTGCGGACTAGAGAATAATAAACCATGACAAATTTATACAGCATACTGAAAAAGTGTTTTGTTTTAACTCACAGGAGAGCCTTTACAAATATTTTCTAAAATGAGTTTTAAATACAAAAGATGGTCATTAGTAACAAAAGTGTTAGCTGACAATTTTGATATGACTATATGATAAATATATATATAAATCAAATATGATAGTAATAATTTCCAAAATTGAAAAAGCCAATATTTCAAGTCTAATATTACGTACTTAGCAAATACTTTATCGCATATCTTCGATAATCGACAATTCAATAGAGAGGTGTTCTTCAAGTGATTGAAACGTGAATATTTTGTACATTTAATTCTAAACCAAATATCATAATGTCGTTAGTATAATATACTCAATAGCTGATCAATTTTTAGCCCAAAAATTAATAAAAGTTTTTCTCTTTTAAGATGATTACCACGTAACATTGTATGTTTATGGGGCTTATGTTTTTTGGTTTTTCAAACTCACTCTATATTTCATCTTCATCATATTCGGTAATTTTAAACGTTTTGAGTATGAAAATACATTGAAGTAAATATCAGAAACAGTAAATAGTGCCAAAACTAATTCATTTAATTTGTCTTAAGGGAATTCGTGGCAACACTTAAATAACTAAACTCTCCTGGTTGGCATTATTACTCAAAAAAAAATATACGTGAAATAGAATTTGCTTTTTTCTGATAATATAAAAGAAATGAATAACTATAATAGAATAATTACTAGAACACTTTTCATTTCAGCCATTCTACTATGCTAGAAAGTTAAGATGATTACAAACACCATAAATTCCTCTAATACAATTTTTTATCGTAATATTCTACAAGTGAGTAAATTTGTTTGATCTGTTTATTCACTCAATTCGCACTTGAATTACATTGCAGTTACCCATTTTTCTTTCATCTGAGCCGCCAGTGGCCGTAAACATTGCGCTCTGGCTATAGTTCTCTACCAGAAATTTTCTCCTGGATATTCGAAAGTCAATTTTAATTTATATTAAATCAATTCAAAATAATAATAATTTAACTAACCTGTTCATCTTTGAAGGACATATCAATATGACGCAAGAGCAAAATCAGCACTGAATGTCCATTGTAACATCTTCATATTTGATTTGGTAATTCAAAGCTGTGAAGTACCTATATCAATACTTGAGCAAACCACACTATTAGTGCAGTATGTAGATAGCGCAACGTTGCGGAGGCAAATGAGAATAATTTTGTATTGTCGTTTATACAAATAGAGCCCTAATAGACAATTTATATTCGGAGGCACAATATACTCAACAAAATACCAAAATTCTGTATAATTGAATTTCATGTTTATCTTACCCCTCTTTTGATGCATGTAAGAAGTATAATCTATTGTACGATATATATAATTTTTGCATTGCAAAAACCATTTGTTATGTAGGAGGCTTGGGTGCCTTTTCCGTATGTGGAGGCCAATAAGATATAAATGTATATATATATATATATATATATATATATATATATATATATATATATATATATATATGTATATATATATATATATAATTATAACTTCTTTAGAGTTTAGAGTTTTACCTACCATTAAGAAGAAGATATGAGTACTTGAATGAATTAATTTTTAAAGGTTCTAGGAAATCTTATTTCTTACCCTTATTGTCCCTATTCAATATTTTTATTCCTGAGGTGAATGAATAGTTCTCATTCATTATTCAATTTGCCTTATGATATTCCGTTTCCTTATAGTCAACTAAGTGCATATTCTTAAACTATAATTTGGGAGTTTCTGAATATTCTATGTATAATTTTTCACAACTAATCCAATTAATTTCATTCAGCCTGAGCATTTTGTTTCTATGGATATTCGATATATTTCGAACATACGTATATTACTGTGGAGGTCCATTAGATATTAATTTCAATATCTGTCTTATTATATCTCATCAGTGCACCTTATCAGACTTGGAGTGAATTAACAAATTTCTAATTGTATTCCAGTACAAATCGTGGTCGGTAATACTATCCGGATAACAACCCAGGGCGCCCTCCCACCAAAGTTATTGGGAACCAACAATGCACCGCTTAGATTTAAAATTCAGAATCGCGTCGCGAGTAGACATGGAATATTTACTCTGTAACTGTGGCGTATGTGATTTCAAAGCACGCTAACATAGCATTTTTAATAACTCTCGACATACTCACAACAGTGCACCCTGTGAATGCCTTTTGAGATTTTTGCAATATTCAAAATCAAATCTTCAAAAACATATCAACTTGGATTGTGAATGTAGAATTCGCGTCGAGGTTTTTATATAATCAGCTCTCTAGGAAAGTTGTTTGATAATTTTTTCAATTATTGAATAATATTCCTCGTTCACTTTATGTAATATATTGATTTGACAATGGTCAACTTGTAAATTTTTCATGATTTGACTTACGTTATAGTTACAAAGTAGACATTTCATGTCAGAAAGTATGTATTCTCGCGACGGGATTCTAGATTTTCGATCTAAGCGGTGAATTGTTGGTTACCAATATCTTTGGTAGAGGGTGCTCTGGATTGTTATCCTCTGGGTTGTTATTCTTCTGGGTTGTGCTGCACTGATGAGATCTAATAATATCGAAATAGCTGTATGCAGATTTTGAGTCGGGGTTGCTTGACGTTATCTATAATTTACCATTGGATTGTGAATGCAGAATTCGCGTCGAAATTGTTCGATAATTTCTTAAATTATTTGATAATTTTCCTTGTTCACTAATGTAATATATAAAATCTCTACGTGAAAATGACGGCAATTGAGGATAATACCTTCAATCACAAAAACTACTTTCCTAGCTTCAACTCAATCCACTAACGAAGTTTCAAATTACTAACTCAATCAGGAGGAAAAAAACCATGAAAAAAAGAGCTCTAGGTAATAATGAAGGCGAGCAGTAGAGCTCCATCACTGAGGTCATACTTCCTGTAATTTCTGTTCCTTTTTACATAGAAAAGCTTTACCCCCAATTAAATTTGAAGAGGATGAAAAGACGCACAAATATTGAAAATCTGCAGAAAAGCATGAGATCTCGAAAACACTTAAAAACGCTTTGAATCTCAACATAGAAATTGAGGCACTGAAAGAAATCAACCCTAAGTGTGCGCTTTCCTATATTGAATTCAGTCTCGCACCAAATTTCATCCTTTTAACCTAATCAGCAGAAGCAATGGAAGTGGAAAAATCTTCAAACACCACAATAAAACTAGACATCTCAACATTAAAAATGCGTTGGTTAAGGAAAATAGTTGGTAGTACCCCGGTACAATTGCCTATCATCAACGCAATCCACTAATTTCAACCATCCAACTCAATCTGGTTGAGCTGTAGACGTATGGAAACCGCTAAGCAATATGCTCTATATACCCTCCAAAAAACCATAGGAAACTGCATTTCGGATATTTTGTTTTGCCCACTGTTTTTGCCTAAAGTTTGAGTATTCCATAATTTTGACTGAAATTACTAAAATTGTGAAATAAAAGTTTTATTGTGTATCGAGAGACACTCGAGATACCAAATTTTCAATAATTTTGTCTGATGGAGTTCGCTGAGGACTTCAATTATATCAGGAAATAAACAAGTATATTATATATATATATATATATATATATATATATATATATATATATATAAATATATACATACATATATATATATATATATATATATATATATATATATATATATATATATATATATATATATATACAGTGAATTGAATCTCAAACATTTTGCACCATATGGAAAACTTTTCAGTCGTATTTTATCCCATAAAATACGTACTATTGCAGCGTATCTAAGGAAATCATTCAGGTGAGGGAGTATATTTTTCATTCGTTTTAGACCTACTAGATCACGATTTTCGAAAAAAAATTCATGTCGTATATATATATATATATATATATTTTTTTTTTGCGTTACATATTGACATCTCCAACGGCTTCCATCGATTTGAATGAGCAGAAATTTTTACCAAGGATTGTTATCGTTGCAGAACGAAAGTTTCAAAATGTGGGTAAAATTCTGCAATCGCCGCTATTTCTAATTTTCATCTTTCAATTTCTCGCCTCTTATGAATTAGTACACCATTTAATGACGTGTTTGAGATTTCCAGGATTACATTTAGTTAATTTCCCAATCATGCTCTGCTACTAAATCTCAGTGTTAGTGACCGAAGAAGCTCTAGTAAAGCCGAAACGTCGACCAATATCTTAGTGTAAATCTGTTTGAAACAATTTTGATTATTTAGTTCCTCTGGTGCCTTCTTCATTTCACAAAACCATTGTTTATGTTCGTATAATACATATAATATTCAAAATTGAAAGTTTGATAAACTACGGACGAATTTCGACTACTTTTTATTACAATTAGCCGAAAGGGATTCTCTAATTTATGTAGATTCAATTTTTCGGATATAATTTAGGGAACAGATCCTTGTTCTAAGCTTTCACAATATTGTCTTCATCAGGCGTGATAAAACTGACAAGACCCACGAACGCTGAATATAAATTTAAAAATTTCCCGACAATATACCAGTAGCTGTCTACATCAACAAAAGATGATTTTTTTTTTAATACAATAAATTATTTTCTACTTTTTAATTTGGTTTGCTATTTAAGCGTGATTGTTCAAAATATAATTGAATCATTGAATCAGTGAAATCATAATTTATTTGAGATACCATAGCTTTTAGAAATATGTGAGGCACTAAACATTATTTTATTATCAGATTTTTGTTTCAGGTTTAACGTACCTTTGCCTCATCTGACCGATGATTTGTACAGAATCTTTATAGGTAAAATTTGGGATGAAGATCAGTATGATATGAAATCTGAATTCACAAACATTTTGATTCTACGTGAATTTTTGTCACGATATGACTACAGCCTTGGAGAGATTCATATTGTCGATTTGAGACAATGTTCGATGAAGCTAATGACCAAACTTCGAGCAAACATTATTGCTGATGCAGTACCCATCGTCTTGGTGAGTTCGATTTAATTTTTACAAATAAAATGTTCACTTATTTCATTTATTCAATAATTAATTATAATTTCCAAATGGATCAGTGTATCTATATTCTCATAAAATTTATGCGAATAATCGTAGTTATAATTCTCAGACTTTTGAATATCACCTTATCATAAACCAAATTTAACGAAGAATTAAACATCATCAAAGAGATTGCTCTTGAAAACAGTTTGAATCCTAATCTGAAATGAAACATTCAATGAAATTTTTGATATTTCACATGTGGAAAATGGAGGCTTATAATTAAATTTTTGAAAAGCTTAAGACTGACTCCAAAAAAGGCATAATTATTTCATCCTTTCAATAAATGAGCAGATTGAAGTCAACGTTTCGGCTCTTTTGAATCCGTTCTAGCCTAAAAACCAATTTCAAAATGTGGTTCCTCCTACCTTCATTAGTTTTTGATTCATATGACATATGAGTTGCAGTCATTTTCTATATTTCAGTTTTTGCGTTTAGTTATGCGTTTACTCTTTGTATCTAATGGTGGCACATTATACCAAAACAAATCATAACTATTAATTAAAATTGTTTATTGATCTTTTGCTGAGTAGTGTGAATGAAACATGTTTCAATATTTAATTAAGGAGGATACTTCATTAAGAATCGCAACTCTTGACTAAAGAAAAAACATATTTAATTTAACAGGTGATTTTTATTTTATTTCTTGTGAAAGTTGTTAAAAAATCATATAAAGAACATAGTTCAGAAGAATGATGATTTTATAGATTATAAATATGGCACACATTTAATTTTTTATCATTTTTCAGAAATCTCACTCGGCTCGTATAAAAGAAATTCATATTATCAGTAATGTAGGATCTGTGTTCATGAATTGGACCAAACCATTTTTACCATCAAAGATTTCATCCAGGGTGAGTAAAGTTGACTATGTCAGTTCGTCTTCGGACACACCTAGTACTTAGTTATCAAAATAACGGAAGTCGCAAAAAAATTCAAAATAACTGGAATTTAAGAAGTTGTTTTTTCAGTTATTCGTGCATGATGATGCTGAGGTGGTGTCCAAACTTTTTCCTGCGAAATGTTTACCAAAGGACTATGGAGGCGAACTCAAGTGTCTAAAAGATATTTTAGGTAAGGATAGATGAAATGGTAATTTAATTCCCTCTATGAAAAAAAGAAATAACATTTGAACATCAAAATGGTAAATATTCAATTTCTGCTCACTTCGTCGCAGAGTACCTACCTGATTAATTCAAGCAAATTAATAATTACAGAGTTCTTTATTATTTCACCTGAAATATTTGAAAATATTTCAACAGAATATACACAGATATAGGATACAAATATCGGATGACCTCAGAAGTCAACTTTCAAATACTAATCAATAATAGTCAAAATCAGTTTGATTGCAACGTTTATGAATATAATTGTATTCACTACCGCATGAAGAAATGACATGCTAAAAAATATTTCCTCCATGATATATGAATATTCATTCTTCTGACTTATTATTCAATAAACGACAGCATAAGTTCCTCCTTGAAATTGGATCCCAAAAGTACCGCAAAAATAAAGCTCAACCTTCTTCACAAGGTTTTATAGCAACAACGTCTGTACAACCAATTGTGTAAAACATTGATTCCCAAAGTGGTCCAGGTGGACCCCCAGGGGTCCACGGGAGACTCGAGGGGGGTCTACGTTGGCGTAACAAAATAATGGGGGTTTACAATTCGTAAGCGGGGTCC
Organism: Cynegetis impunctata; assembly: GCA_030704885.1. Taxonomy (NCBI): domain Eukaryota; kingdom Metazoa; phylum Arthropoda; class Insecta; order Coleoptera; family Coccinellidae; genus Cynegetis; species Cynegetis impunctata. The sequence continues at coordinate 295,084 of JARQZK010002267.1, read as the reverse complement.
ACGAAAATTTATCTGGTTTCGATAGTGAAGAACTAAAATGTTGGCTTGACTTCACCTATCTTGCTTGAAATCTTGCTTGAAGTTGTTTGATTCTTTATCAATATGAATACGAATGCCTATGCTGAAAGTTACTCATTTGTTTCCTGAATTTCAAGAAGAAAAGTAAAGTAAAGTGAATCGATGATAGTGTTTGCCAGTATCGGAAAAAGTAAGTACTTTGTCGCAGGTAGAATGCCTTGATGAGAATATTCAGACATAAGTTCAACATTCAGTTGCCCTGCATTATGACTGCAGAATCACTTTTGAAGATATTTTGACGATAGAAATACCAGCATGGATCAAAAATCCATTTGATGAAACGGAAGCGGAGAATGTTATATTACAAGAGAAGCTACTCGAGCTTAGCACTAATAGTGCTGAAGATGAAATTTAATAAATAGTATCAAACATTTTGGCTGCAGGCAGAAATACTCGAAAAACATCCTGGACTTTGGGAACTGCAAAAAAGCTTATGATAGCGTTTCCCTCTTCATATCGTGTCGAAAGAAGTTTTAGTGTCATTACCAACTTTTTAACAAAAAAAAGGAGCAGATATGCGGTTATTTCTAACAAAACTGAAGCCAAATATTGATAATTTGCTGTCAATCCATCAAGAACATCCTTCCCATTAAAATTATGACTATTTTGTGATTGTCATTGCAGAAGTTACGTTACGTTATTAACGTTTAAGTCTAATTATATCACGACTGTTATCATACTACAATGTGATGTTAACCTGATAATTTTATTAATAGTGTATTGATTACGTATTTGAATAAATACAACACAAAAATATAAACTGTTTCTCTTTTCATTTTTACCACTCCGAATGGGGCGGCGAGGAGTTTTCTAAATAAAATAAGTAAGAATTCATTGGTTTCTTGTGCTGTGGATAGATTTGTAAAAAGTAAAGTTGGATGGAATCACTTTTGTGATTGGCAAACTTCAATTTTTTGACATCCATCAATTCAATTAATTAATTAACAAATAAATTCTCACTTTTTTTTTCGAAAACTGTTAATTCGTGGTTGCAACTCAGCCGCAACGCAAATTTCCATAATTAGATCTAATCTTCATATTTTTGTGGTTTTTGGGAATATGGTAGAAATACAGCTGCAGGGGGTCCACCGGAACCAGCAAAATTTTCAAAGTGGTCTATGAGAAAAAAAGTTTGGGAACCTCTGGTGTAAAATAAAAAAAAATGGAAAAAAGAATGTGAAGTTCAACAAGGCAAGCTCGGCCAGTTTCCTTGAAATACTATTTGATGATTTACATTCAATCGTATAATTCATCGAAACAAGTGCAATTCATTCACACGACAAATATCTGCCATTTGCGTCAGGGAATACGTTTCACATACTTTTTAGCAGGTTTTCACTTTGAAAAGCAATTTTATAGAAATAGGGTTGCAAGTTTGTAAGTACGTAGTTTCTTGTTCACAAATTAGAGGGTACCTTTTTTTTTGAATCTGGAAAAAAATAATAATTTAATGAATATATATATTTTACTGGATACGTTATGAAAACCTGCTCTTCTAATGCAGCTCGCTGCGATAGAGTTTTTTACAATTCAATTCTACCAAGCCAATGATTTACATTGATACATCATTCCTACTTCTAAAATTTATTGCATTTCACTCACAAGATTTTTGTGAATTCAACTAGTTGATAAGTAGAAATTCATTAACACGTCTAATAATTTTTGTAGGAATTCTTTCAGCTTTCCAAATCAGGAGTATATTTATTTTAATACCAGACCAGAATTATTTTTTCTACTAGATTTTCGAAATGTTTACTTTTTCGCACACATTGACGTTTTGAAATTTATACTCTTCCGCAGTGTGCGGAAATGTTGCTATTTATTTTATTCACGCGAAAGAGTGTGAAATATGAATAGCAAGTTACTTTTTTGCATGAGTAGAAAGAACCTTCTTACCACTCGCGTTAAAAAGACTTCATCACAAAATAATATTGGTAAATTTTATTTTTCAAGAGCATGACCATTTATTAGACAGATTGTTACAAGAAATGATAATGAATTATACATGTACAGGAAATAATCAGTTTGCCACTACTCAAGTGATATTTATATTAAGAACACAGCTTCATGCATTTGATCAAGCAATCTCCAGCATGCGATTCTGACTTTCCTCTATGTAACAATTGAAGAGAATAATTAACCGTAATTTAAAGAACAAGACGATACAAAAAAAACGAAATGGATGAATCAGATGAAAGTTTACCAGAATATAAATTCTTCTAGAGGTAGAGCACGCCTTTATGTATTTCCGTCAAAATTTTGATTGCGAAATAAAAACGAAGAGAGGCAGTTTTCGAAGTGGTGTTTACACAAAAGCATAAAAAATTCAATAAATGAAAAAGCATTCTTTGCCTATTTCGCTGAACTCGGAAAGGTATGTGAAACGAATATATTATGGCAGTGATTCTCAACCACTGTGCTACAGCATTTTCGTTTGACGTAAAATTCTTAATTGTGCCACCGAATATATCTGAATGAAATTATCAAAAAAAAGGTCTCATTAAAGGTTGTAATTAATCCCTCACTGAAGGTACTGTTGTTTTTGTAGTGTATATATACTATTTTACATTCAAAATAATTAACACAAACTATTTTACACAGTAAATTATCAGTAAACTATATTAATAAACTTCACAGCATAGCAAATAACAGAAAGTTAACATTATATTGAATTTGAAAAAAGAGCTTTATCACTAAGTAACAGTAAGTTCCATAAACAAAATTCAGATATAATTAGAATAATCCTTCTAGAAAACAATTATCCCATTAATTTAATTAAAAGAGCATTAAACGGGATATTGAATGGAGAATATTCACAAAGAAGAGAATCTACAAACACTATCGAACCAAAATACTGTATATAAGTTTCCATACATAAAAGGTTTATCACAAAAGATTGAAAAAATTTTCAAAAGTTTGAACTACTGATTAGCGTTTCACTATCAAAGAAAAACTAAGTACTTTTATTCGAATTTAAAACAAAACATCCAAAGACCTACTATCACACGTGATTTACAGAACTCCTTGACTCCACTATTATAGAAGCTATATAGGACAAACAAGACAATATTTGAAAAAGAGTATGAGAAAATATAAAAATGAATCTAAGCATGCGCATTTTCAACAAAATACAGCCCTAGCGATACAAACATTTAAAGGAGGACATTTCTTTAATTTTGATGGAGTTGTAATCGTGGACAGGGAAAGAAATTCTCACAAGCGTAGAGAGATGATACATATCAAGCAGAACAAGACTGTTAACATTAGAGAAGATGTAGAAAATTTGTCTCGTATTTATATAATAACATCCTGAATCTCAATTTTTCTAGATTTCACATTTACTGAACCCATATCATTGTGTTTTGTAACGATTTATTGATGTTTTGTGGCTAGTTGTGTTTGTGGCCCTGTATATTATTATACCTATTGCTGGATATGGTTATTAGTTTTGAAAAATATAAAGGTGCAATTCTACTGGAGCAACATTAGGTAACATGTAGCATGATACATGTCGTCTAGCAACTTGTTCTCTGTCACATGCGCTTTGTAGCATATGTTTGTGGCATGCATCTATATCAATTCATTAGATGCAAATTCAGTTTGTGGCATCATGTTGTCACAAAAGGCCGTGACTGCTGCATATTTGGTAACAGTTTTGAATAGAAAAAGGAGAAAAAGAAAGCCAGATACCATTATATGTTGATGGTCAAAAAGCTCAGAATGACTTATCAAAAAAATTGATTTCCGACCATAAAGCTCTGCTTCAAAATTCTACGCGATTGAGCCGAGAAGATTTTGAATACTCATTAAAGAAGATCTAATCGATTGTGAGAAAACATGATACCAACTTTCGTGAAGCAATACCACCTCGTGTTAGGTTATTAGTAACATTAAGATATTTGGCTACCAGCGATAGCTATTCTTCACTTATGTATCTGTTTCGGATATCTGATGTTTCATTATTCTATATTTCCAGAGAATTATGATAATATTCAATAAACAAAGTGGTTTTCTCAATATTCCGCTCCATGTCGCAGGATACAAATAGCACCAAACCGATTACTATCGGATAAACGCCGACACGCTGAATCTTGTCGAGAACTGACGAATGTGTCTGGACAACACCGGTAAACATGTGGCATGCGTCATTATCGCTTGCTACATGTTGCCTAAATGTTGCCCTAGTGGAATTGCTCCTTTAGAGTTCAGAATGCCTTGTTCACGGTATCAGATGTCCGATTATGTGTGTTGAACCAGATGAGACATCCGTGTGCATAACTGCGCGTTAATTTTCATTCGATTGATGTCGCCACGCCGAGTGTTCACATGTTGTGTATTATGGATATTATATTTCAATTTCATTGACATTGTTAGTAAATGTATGTATATGCAAACAACTGTGTACTCCAAATTATATGTTTTTAAAATTGATTGAGTAAGTAAGGATTTGCTGCATTTGCCAATCCATGTATAGTTTGTGGGATATAAATTGTTTATTGCAGTCTTGAAACATGAGCAAGTTAACTTTGAAACATCGGCATTGTTAATAATAAAATAACAGAGACCTGGTATCTATCTTGATGTTACTTAGAAGAATCTATTGAATAGAAGAAAAAAAATCAAATAAAATATGATCCCACAATATTCCGTCCAATTTGACAGTTGAGTTTGAGTATGAAATATTTTCAAATCTTTGTCCCTCAAGATCCAGTTTCGGCATTATTTTCAATTAATGTACATTATGCGTTATTGTTACTCTTTGTATATTACATGTAAATACTGTTTAATACAACGTAACTATAATCTTTTTCGGTTTAGTCTTCAAAGGCTACTGAAAAATGTTATCGCTAACTTATTCGGAAAGTGCCTTCTCCGCACACGACTGCATAAGGAGATTTTTACATTGAGCGTAATATATGGTTACTGTTTTAATAATAAATTTATTTACATTTTCAGCCGATTTTGATGGAATGTACGCAAAAAATAGTGAGAAAATCATTGAATAT